>OY992888.1:90159550-90179550 GCA_963921405.1 Cepaea hortensis
TCTTCTTCTTCTTCTTCTTCTTCTTCTTCTTCTTCTTCTTCTTCTTCTTCTCTCTCTCTCTTGCGGGTGTGTGGGTGGGTGATGGAGAATATGTGGGTGGGTGTGTGCGTGTCAGTTATGGGATGGGTGGGGGATTGTGTGTGGGTGGGGAAATGTGTGTGGGTGGGGGATCAGTGGGCGGGTGGCGGCATGTATGTTTGCCTGAGTCTGTGTGGGTGCGTGGAGATATGTGTGGGTTGGTGGGGGTATTGTGGGTGGGGGATGTGCGGGTGGCTGAGGGATGTGTGGGTGGCTGCGGGGTGTGAGGGTGGATGGGGGATGTGTCTCACAACATTGCAATATGCACTGTTTATGTTTACAACTTTAATTTGAAAGGTTTTTTTTTTTCTTTCCCCCATTTGAATGTACCATGCGTAATATGCATTGTTTATGCTTACAAAATCCATTTGACAATGTTTTTTCCCCCTATGTAAATGTAACAAGCACATTTGATGAATGAAAGATGAGTGATCGAAAGGGCCGAATGTAAGACGGGCCTGAGTGCCCAATTTACTACCCTTTTAAAATAAAGTTTGTTCGTTCGCTCGTTCGTTCGTTCGTTCTTCTTCTTCTTCTTCTTCTTCTTCTTCTTCTTCTTCTTCTTCTTCTTCTTCTTCTTCTTCTTCTTCTTCTTCTTCTTATTATTATTATTATTATTATTATTATTATTATTATTATTATTATTATTATTATTATATTATTATAATGAGGCCAAGTCAAGAACATTAAATACGCCCCCCGCCCCCCTCTCGAAATAGGTTTCGAATTCTGACATTTGGTTAGACAAGAAAGCTAGCTGTCGATCGCACTTACAAGGCACCCAGCCTATGAAGTAGACTGAAGAAACAAAGTTGTCACTAGTGCATACGATGGAACAGGGTTGTGTGTTCGCTTGATGCATACAAATTCTAAAAAAAAAATAGAAAGAGGCTTGGACACAAGTAAGACTGTACACAAATATAAACAAGAAACGGTCAACATTTTGGCGTTGTAGTGAGAAGAGATCGGGTAGCAGGGTAGAGGTATCCCCATATCTGTCATTAACAAAACTAAAATTCGTGCTACTGCCTATAGTGCCTTGCTGTGTAGGGGAAAGGAGGGCGGGGGGGGGGGGGGGGGGGTGTCTTGTGCCTGAAGAATTAAGGCCGATTTGTTAGTTATTTGCAGGTTAGGATTTTATTTTTAACCCAAAGAGATGCATGATAAGGTAGAACTGGTGAAGGCCCTCTGGGAGCATGTGAATAATGCAGAAGAACAGATAGACTATCATGATCTAGAGTGAATGCAGCAGCAAAGAGTGGTCAGGAGAGTTGGTCGACGGTCGTCAGTCAGGAGTAAAGGACGTATAATTACATTGCAACGGGCATCATTTTAATTTGATCTCTTCGCTGGCTGTTGAAGATGAGGATTGAGCGCTAATGGAAATGCCCCGAGTGCAGTGAGGTCGGTTCTTTGCTCAACTCAACTCAACTCAACTCTTTGCTAATACTAAATTGGAACACGGTGTGACAACATGAAAATTTGTTGCGAATGATACCATGGTGAACAATGAGAGAAGATTAGTAACAGTTAATCATGATGGTATTGAAAATATAAGCACATACACTGCTATGATTAGCATATAATATTAGCATATTATATATATTATGTTTTTGATTAGTGGTTTTGAAGAACAATGATCGTTAAAGGCAAGTTGGTTCATCATGTGATGATGAAGATAATGTTTTTAACGTTGTAGTATAAACACACACACTAACATACTTTCGTTCTGAAACTTGAGCTCCACAACGTGTTTAGATTTGTTGGTACAGACATGACGTTCGCAAACATTCATATAGTGGATGGAGTTAACGGGGTGGCATTTGTCTCCAACGTAGCAACCTAGGTGTCACAAATACAGATGAATCAACTCAGTATGTAAGCTAGTCATCATCATCATCATCATAATCGTCAAAATCAAGTGTCAAATACATTATTGCATAATGCAGAAAAACCATTCTCTTTGTCAAACGAAGTAAGGAAAGGCATTCTTAAGTGATGTATTGACCCAGTCCTGGTGTACAAAAGGAATCTTGGATGTATAAGACAAGTGAGGGTTAATGTAGTGGCTGCCGAATCTGTAGGAGACAGTCCGCATTCATTTGGCGCGTCACGAGAAGAGAAGGCTGGAGTAAATCGTGACAACGGGTATTTGGGCGGAAATCAGGAGGAGAACGAAAGAGAAGATGCTGGTCATTTTAACATCGTGGCATGGAGAGATATATTTATCAGAAGTATATGGCAGTACACGGGACAGACGGTTGTGGACAGACATGGTCATCAACGCCACACTCGTGAACTATAAGAAGAAGGAGAGTGCATACAATGTGAAAGTGGGGGGCTGAGTGGTCTCGAGGTATGGTATCCGCCTCATGTGCAGGAGGTCCCGGGTTCAGGCCCCGGTGAGGACCGGGATTTATTAAAAAAATCCACCTGGACTTCCAGTAATAAAATGTGCCTGGTCTCTGGGTAGTGAGATCGGACGCCCGTGTGTATTGTTGCGCACGTAAAAAAATCCCTTGGCAGTTGGAAAAAGAGTAGCCTAACGGCGCTGCAAGGACAAAATTTCGAGTTAAAAATCTACCCAAAGTATTTCAGGATCCTCGCCGATGCAACGGAGTTCGTGCATAGAGCTGAGTTTCTCCAGACTCAGGTTTGAGTTAGGAGGAAAACGGAGCACTTCTGGGTTAAACCGTGTGCCGTGATGTTGATCCAACGACTAAACTAAACTAAACTAAACTAATGTGAAAGTAATAAACAATGTGTACAGATGGTTGAATTCTCCTCGGGAGACAATCAATCATGTTATTCGTGTTGCGGATGTCTCCCACTTTCAGGAATTGATTTACACACACGAGTAAAGAGCACAATGAAATCAAGTCCAGATACAACTTGGCAAAGAACATAAGCAGTCCAGGGTATTATTTGCATTTTTCTCAGAAACTACATTTTCACTGCCGTTATATGTTTTTCATCATGTCTACTCATGGTCCACGTTTCTCATCCATACATATGTGCAGGCTCCATGTAGCACTTCACCGCTCAATTTCTCGATGCAAATGACATGATTTTATTAGTCAAGTGTGTGTTCCATTTTGCACAAGGCTACCTTTGCCATCGTGATGTTTGTTTTAATCTCGTAACGGCACCTCCGATCAGATGTTATGACTGTTCCGAGATACTTGCACCGGTTCAATTGTTTAAGAATATCCCCATTTACCACTATATTACGTTGTGCTATTCCTGCCATCTTTAAGACGGCCATAATTTATGCGCGTTTACAGTTTAACTCTAACACTAGTTGTTCACTGTGTACAATAACCGCATCTACTAAATGGTGTAGATCCTGTTCATTGTCCTCATAATCAATGTTATTGATGGTATGTCCCCAATGGTGATACCTCTCATATCTTGCACATTTCTAAAAAAATATGTTCACAGTACAGAGAAAAACGAAATGAAGACATTACACACCCCTGCCGTTCACCACTCTTAAACGGCTGATATTAACCTGCTTCCTTATCAATGTGTATGATTTTCATATGCATGTGTATATACCTTGCTTCCTCTAGACACCTTCCACCCAAGGTGACCAGGTTTACCTAACAGTGGTTAGCGTTTGTTTCTTAACAATTTTGCAAAGGCAGCAGCCTAAAATCCCGCTGTTTGCGATGTCTGATTGCGGTAGGATGTGTTTACTTGCGTAACTTGCACACTGAACTTTGAGTAGGAGTAGACACCAGTCCTGGTATCAGCCTGGTTCCACAGCAGCACTTGCGTCATCGCTGCCATCCTTACTTCGTACCAGAAATAAATCATTGACGTCAGTGAATCCACATCGTTGTCCAGGATGAGTAAAATTGGCACGGACAGACACGAGAGGTACATTTGTAAAACGAGGGGCTCGTCAACCAACACAGAACTGGCACTATTAGCCATCGTACGCTGATGCATATGCTGGGGGCGGGAGTGGGGAGGATCTGAACACCTATGAACCTGTCCGGAGTGCAATTACGATATCCCAACTTTTAACTAATAACTGATAACTTAGTTTTTCGCCCTCTCAGCGAAAGCTAATTATTTGATCTCACTACCAAAGAGATTGGGAGGACGTGTAATATTATTAGATGCATATGGTTCTTGGAAACACAAGGTAGCTGATAAATGCTCTGTTGTGTAGTATGATGTGTTAGTACGAGGGAAAGTAATAAGAGACAACAATTTTATTGTAATTGTAACGATATTTCCGAGGATTCCACTCTTCATTTTCTGCCTAAAGGGTTCTTGAGCTAGTTATAAATGGGGAAACTCCTCAAGGGATTCTTTCGTTATCGGGTCCTTGGTAAATATACAACTCTACTTTAAAATTAGAAAAGTAGAGAAATATAGTAACATATAATCACCTAGTATAGCACAACTCACCCCTTAAGGGGATCTTAACAATATTCAGTCACTAGGCAGACAAATCGTGAGCCCCGGACTACTTCAGGTCCGAAGCGCTAGTTTACTTATGCATTACGTTAACATTATTAGTTCGTGAAGACAACTTCTGCCATGTTTCGCTGCGTACAATACGCTCAAGCTTGCGATCTACATTACCAATTTTCATTGGGACAAAGTGATGTTTCCTAAGATAAGATAATTGCCGTTTATCTTAACTTAACACTGTAGTTTAGAGTAATCGATTACTGATGGAAGATACCGCGTTCTTGCACAGAATCAAGGGTGACAAGGTCAAGACTACACTCACGACCGAGAGTGCTTGCGTGACCAGTTTAACCTACATTGTTGTCTTGATTAAAGGAGTTGGTGTTATGAAAGAAGCTTGATGTGTCTACCGCATAATTCTGCCGAATCTATGTATTTATACGATGGCTATATTGATATCCTATTAAAAGAGCTTTAATTTAAGTATGCACATGATAAGGGGAAAATAACATTGTTACTCTGCTATCATCTAGTGATATTCATTAATTCATTCAGTAGCATGTCCTTTGCAGAACCGCGCTGCCATAACAACCTTCCGGAAAACCTCTCGATCACAAGCAAGATGTCCCGCGTCTGATACACCCATCTGGAGATCATCCCCCACATCCTGCACCCATCTTCTCTTTGGCCTTCCTTTTCCTCTCTTCCCAGGCATATATCCTTCCAATATTGGTCTCTCCAAACTTTCGTGACGTTTAAAGTGACCAAAATATTTCAATTTTCTTTGTTTTATCGTCTTTAATAGCCAACCTTCTTCCATATTCAATTCTTTAAGTATGAATACATTTGTTCTTTTCTTTACCCAAGATATTCTTAGAACTCGCCTATAACATTTATATTCAAAAGCATTTATGCGATGTTCAGCTTGTTTAGTAAGTGTCCATGTCTCACAGGCGTATGTTGCAATGGGAAAGATGTATGCTCTTAAAAATCTAATTGTTGTAGTTCTGTCTGCCCCACTTCATATCTAGTGATATGCTTTAGTAATATACCGAGTTAGCTCCCTTAGGAATGTAGGAACCTTTCTTTACTACATCCGATTAACAGGGGATGAGTTAATGAAATTAATCATTCAACATTGGGTAATTAAACCTGCATGAAAGAGAATCTCTTTTCTTCTTATTAATGGGCAACATTGGGAAGAGTAGTTCTTTGTTCGCATACTACCACTACTTATTTTCATCAGTAGAACACAACCTAATAACATCAGTTATAATAAATAGTATATGGCTAAGTTGATGTCAGGGTGACGTTTATTTCTCAATCATCAAAGAGACCTAAACAACTAGTCCTTACGGACGAAAGACAAGTGTGTGTGTATGTGTGTGTGTGTGTGTGCGTGTTTGTGTGGGTGGGTGTGTGTGTGTGTGTGTGTTAAGTGATTTGGATGGAGTGCGTTCTTATATAAATGGGTTCCAGTACTTGTCATGAAAATCACCGTGGATTAACCAGTTGATGAAAATACAGGCAGTCTGATTAACGGCATGTTTTCAAGGCCACAATTGTTTTTAACAAATGGCTCGGGAGATAAAACAGTCCCGTCTGTCATTGAGAATTTCCCGACATCAAACGAAATGGCGGCTTTGATTGTCACCACGAGACGGAAAGTTGTAGGCTTGTTATTGTGAACATTGGGACACCTGCATGACATCAAAAACGTCACGTGAACAATTCAAGGCTGATAGCCAAGAAACATGATTTGTGTACGTTAGTGTAACTCAGACAGTTGACGTAGGCAGAAGTGATAGCTGGCTCAATCCGTGTGGAATAGAATCGCCTGTGTTCGGTTTCGCTTAACATGTGTCTTTTATGGCAAATGGTGTATTCGATTCAGAGATTAAGTCAGAATGGCATAAAGTTCCCTTAGGTCACTCAAGTCACTGAGAATGGAGACCTTAGTGCAGGCAGTTAGTCAGCAAACTTTTGCACTTAGCCCATGATGAAAGGGGTTTAAAGAAACAGTCGAGAGAGTATTTATTAAACGTCACACATTAGCAGAATACAAGAGATTGTTTTCTCCGCATCATTTTTGAGAAGGAACAATCGTGAAATTAATGTTTCAAACATCACATGTGAATAGAACAAGAGACTTGTTTTTTTTTACACCACATGGGAAAAGTCCAGTGGGTATTATGTTTTCACACGGCAGTTGAAAAGACTAATAGGTACGGTTTTTCCACATCACATGGGAATAGAACAGTATAAATTGATTAGGAAGTTATTATAACAATGGTCTTGTGAACAGTAGACACTTTAGACAAGAAGTACATTTATTTCAAAGAACAGTATTTTCGTGTCCTCACTAGACAAGGATGTTATAAGTCTAAGAATAATAGGGACATGTGATAACGATGTGTGATCCAGGCAGGATCGGGGTCAGACTGTCACTAGTTTCTTATGAGTGATCAAACAGCCACCGGTGGAAGTCTAAATCTAGCAGGATGGACACACCTTGGTGAGGTCATTGTGGACTGAATGAAGATGTGGTGTGATCCTTTCCGGGATGATCGGGCTGGGCTCTTCAGCTACTTGGTCTAAGTCTGCACCCACTAGAATATTCGACACACATTCTACACATTACACACACTTCTCACACCTATACTCTTAGCTTAATAAATTATTTTGTATTTATTTGTTAAAGCTAGAGTTGTGGAGTATGTTATGTTGGGGAGGAGTGAGAGGGGGCATGATCCAGGGGTGAGTGAGAGTAAGAAAGAGGTGTTTGCAGACCGACGGAGTTTTGTGAACGGAGTCTGGTGGTTTCTCTAGGACAATAATATTGAGTTAATAAAAATGTGGGTGTTGATTCCCCTCACTCCAGGGACGACACTAAAGTAAGAAGGAATAACTTACGACAGTACTCAAGACTTGTCTCCACGATCTGGTCCTCTACAAGAGGAGGTGACGTTCTTCCAGACAAGGCTATTCCAGCCGAGCACCTGTTAGTCAATGCTCTTTCCGTGATCAAGTCTGCCAGTCATGCCAAAATATCAGGTAGTCATGAATATGAATTGATGACACTATATTTTCTGATGGCTTACCCAAAAGGGGAGCCAATTGTCAAGTATGATTGTGAGATGTGGCAGATGACTTTCACCAAGTTGTTCGTTTCAAGTTCTCCCTCTTTGGATTTCGGAACACCTATCAATGGCCTATGATATGGCCAAGCGACATCGTAATTTGGTACTGAAGAACAAGCCTATTGTGTAAGACAACGATATTTAGGAACGAAATCAACGTTTTCAGCCTAGTACTATAATGACCGGGAGTCTCTGTGGCGAAGTGGTCAAGCCGTTTGACTCGGGCTCCGAAGGTTGTGGATTCGATTCCGAGCCGCGCCCTTTCGGTTTACGAGTTAAATGTTTCGGAGACTCCTGTGGGTCGTCGCTAAAAGCTACGGAGTTCGTGCTTTGTACGACGCTTTCCGCGCTGCGGAAAGAGACTGAGCCATATGGGATAAAACCAAGTGCGATGAAGTCGACCATGTCGACTTTTAAGCGACTTTTTTTAAGCGACTATAATGACCTTCGTTCGTATGAGTGATGTGTGGTAGAAATAAAGCCGATTTGCATGGCCACCATTATTCTCGTCTGATGAACTATTTGACTGAAATTATGGCTCGATTACCAAGTTCATAGAGTAGCAAGATAACTCAATTCTCATCGGCCTGCCTGCACTTAACTGTTTTCTTCCAGGAGAGAAGACAAGTCAGGGAACATTGAAGTGATAGAGTGAGATAAATAGGTCGAGAGGCAATGGCACTAGAGAATATTTGTTAGCCTCCTATTTTGGCATAAGTTCGTGTCCATCGGCACCCCATACGGTGCATATTGCCTAACTGGACATTGTTCTTAACATGTTGAACTAGAACCTGGCACCAGATAGTCTTCGAGAGCTCAGCCTGAGTAAATGAACAATAGGTCATCTATCATGATGTCATGGAAGGTGTGACCATACGCCCTAAAGTCTTGAAAGAACCAGAGTTGTCAAGTGGCATCATCTTGGCTGATCTACAAGTGTCATCAATTCCGATCTATCGACTAAGATGAGGATTGTCCAGAGTTATCACATGCAACCGAAATGAGGAACTGCGACACTGCCGGGTAAATGTGATGCTACTTCCAGATATACGGACCGTGACTATAGGAAGGCTGTGATGAAAACATTGTAATAATTATACCTGACAACTTGGCTGGAATACTTATCCTTCTCGCAGGATACAAAGTGTAGTACATCTCATATATATTTGTATTGCTCCTTTGTGACTATTGAAGTGCCTAGATTAAATCATTGTGTAGTGTTCTGAATTCGCATATAAGTAATGTCTTTGTCTAGAGCGGGAGTAAATTAATTACTGTGTACTGGATAGCAATCCAAGAAACTTACTGGTCTTCAGAAAGTGATAACCTAACCGGCCATAGATGTTCCTTGAACAATATTTAGTGACATTTAGGAAGCCATCGTCACCCTTTATGTTAACATAACATGCAGGGAAGAATGTAGGCATAGTCAACCCAGTTCAGGCGTGAGGGTCCTTCAGTTTACGAATAAACACATGCGTTTTTGAAATTGGCTGCTTGACTATCAATTTACACCATGGAAGAACAACGAGACGATTTCTTTGTGCTTATTTTTTTTTTTTTTTTTGGTTTTTTTCTTTTTTCTTTTTAGTTGTTTTTTTTTTTTGTTTTTTTTGTTTTGTTGTTGTTCTTAGAGGTGTTGAAACGTTTTAAAGTCTAGAGAAGAGTTATGCTTCATTATAGATGCATGTGTTTTACTCAGGGGTGAATGTTCGAATGAGTGCAAATATGAATACAAAATGCAATAATGTATATATATATATATATATATATATATATATATATATATATATATATATATATATATATATATATATGCTCGCAGCAGACGAGCATTATCTCCGGTGGGCCTATTCCCGTTGGTCACGGGATCCGCACGAGTTAGGCGTGGAGTCTGACGGTAGTACAGGCTTACACAGGTCCTGACACTTGCGATTGACAGATATACGTTCCGTATAGTCCAGGCGCGTACGAGGCCCTCATCCGTGGGACTTGGCTGAACTCCTCTAAGTCAGGTTCCATGGTTTGCAGGGTCTGGCCACCGCTCGCCACCGCTCGTCATCTACTCATGGAGGCGAGGTCTCGGAGGTTTGACGCTGAGCCGCCAGTGTCTGTAGCATACCTTGTACCAGACATACTGGTTATCCATTTCTCAAACAAGGCAAGACTGAGAGAGAGATCATGCAGCTTGAGCATCGCGTGTTCTCTGAAACTCTGCCCATACATATATAATTATATATAATTACTGGGAGATCTGGCTGATGGTTCATTTCATATTAAAGCCAGTTATGAACAAAAGCAAAACGCAAGAACAGGTTGGTTGAAAAATGAGCTGTCTACCCTGCTTAATTATGTCCCATGTTCCATTATTACATTGCCAATCAGTACATTTCTGGCCTCTAGGACTTTCGAGGATGTCCCCGTGTCTGTAGTACTGCCCCACCCAAAAGCAATCTGGAGAGCACAGACACAAGTGTTTATTTTTGTCACAAGCATAAATGTCTTGCAAATAATTAGACACATTACTAATATGCTGTGTACGTGTACATGTCAATATAAGTCACACCCACTAATATGTTTACCACAGTCGTTGCTCAAAAGATTATACCGTGCATGTAATCTCGTTAATTTAACTATTTCAGGGCAAAACAAAAAGTCGGCTTGGACCAAACATGTTACACAATCAAATGAACAATTAGTATGATATAACTTCCCCGAACAGTTTCTAATACACATGTTGGATTGTGTCAACCTGAAATGCCAGGTTGCATTTATATATCACTCCAAGAGGTTGGCATGTCCGAATGTATAATAATGCGTGCCCTTAAACATTTGGTGTTCCGATGCCGAGGTAAGGGGTTCAAAGCCTACACCGGACAATTGGACAAAAGATTTTTTCTCCCGTCCTAGACTTATGGACATAAAGTACAAGTACTTCTGAAGTCGGATGAGAATTCGCATGGTGGCAGGAACACTGCTAATAGGGAAAGCTAATCCACACGCAACATTCAGAACAGCACTAATTGCAGTAGTGTATATGGAATACGCTAGGGTCCAAAGCGATCGAGAGCAATTTTTTAAAATCCTTCTTCAAGAAGTTAGTTTGGGGGTGGGGGATACTTGAACATGTCGCAATAGAATAGGCAGGCACTTGTCCTAGCCACCTCGTTAACCATGTAATAGCTTCCTGTTTAAAAAAAAAAAAAAACGTTTCCTGCTATGAGTGTGTAACATGCATGAACTATTCTATTCTCTAAACCTGTGGAATCGAACCCCCGTCCGACTGATTAGCTCCCTGTGGACTACACATACGAGCTGTCCCTACCATGTAGCAGTCCGTCCACATGAAGACTGTATATTACACAATATAAACAATGAGCTGTAACTGGGGTCCGAGCAATGTATTCGCTTAGTGGATCTAGGTAATCTAGTTCATAAAAAAAACAGGCCGCACCTTGCATTGTTCAGCTTATCTCGCTGCATCCTTTCACGTGTATACTGCAGAGTTATGTATTATATGTATGTTGTGTTGAGTTGAGTTAAGAACCGACATCACTGCACTCAGGACATACCCATACGTGCTCAGTCCCCTCGTTCAACAGCCAGCGAAGAGTCATTCTACTACTCGTTCCCATCGCTATATGATTAAAAGTTCTCCTGGTCTTCCGTAATCTCATTCTTTCCACATATGGGTTCTCAGTCTGTTCCTCCGCCTTCTCCACCTGGTCCCACAAGCGCACGACCACCTCCCCCTTGTCCATAGACAAGATACCACCAAGAGGTGCATTCCCTGCTAGCCTATCAGCCTGTTCATTCCCCCGTACACCCGCATTGTCAGGGCAAAATATCCATACAATTCTCACGATACATATCCATACATTCCACACGAAACATTCCTTTCTCCACTTTGCTAATCATATTCTTTGAATCCGTAATGAACACAACTGTCAAAGACTCGACCGCATCCCCTCCGCCAGGGAGAGCGGTCAACCCTGAAGAGACCAGGAGGAGATACGGTGCCCGAGGCAAGGGCAGGGGAGATGAGGTAATAGGAGAAGGTTGGCCACTCCCTCATGAGACACGCAGGCGGTGTTCAGAGAGTTAGCACTCTAATCACGATAGTACCACACCTCGTGAAGCCATAGCACAGTTGAGTAGACACTCAACAGGCCACGTTTGCCAGCAGAGTGCGATGTGAGGTAACACGCACGAAGGTGAAGGTCACCCCGCGTGGTGGGTATCCACGGGAGAGAGGTTAGGCAGACGGGAGACTGGACTTGAGGCGTTCACATCGTTTAGAATAGCGTTAGGAGTTTTGTGTTCACTAATAGATAGAACTAGGATAGGGTTAGCAGTTTGTGTTAGATAATTCTGTGGCTGTATATTGTGTATTGCATTAGCGACTGTTTACCGCTTGTAAGCGAGCCAACGGCAATAAAATGGACCATGCATTTTGCCTCCCACACGACTTGCAAGTTGTCTTGTATGGGTGTGTGAGAAGTACCCGATGAGGCCTGTCAGTTGAGTTGTTGACAGGCCAGGGTAATTGTGGTGTCAGAAAGTGGTGCTTGGACGAAAGCGCCAAGCTAATACCCACCATAAAAGGGTAATTGTGGTGTCAAGAAGTGAAGCTTGAACGAAAAGTTCAAGCTAATCCACTCATCCACGGGCTCCAGACTAGGGGTTAATTTTTGTAGTAACGATAATTTGTGCAGACAGGAGAATTTGCGAGCTAGAAATATGCCTATCGTGACAAAATAGTGTTTAATTGTGTTTATGATATATTTATTGAATGAAATCATGTATTCTTCGAAGCTGTAAGTATTAATATTCTTATTTTCTTATATTTATTCATATATTTACCAATTTATTCTTGAATAAGCACCAAACATGATTCACGGCGCAGGAATACACAGGCAGCCGACAATATTGATTTTTGAGATCTAAAAATAGCGCTGCGCGATGACGTAGAGTGATTGACAGACAGTTGTTCTGCGTCATTAGCATAAAGCAGTCGAGTGTTTACAAGATCGCTTAGCGGCGGCCCGCCTGAATCTGTGCTGTATATTGTTTATTATTTACTTATTTAAGTTACTAAATGAATATATTTATTTGTTGACACATTATTATGTTATTTTGATTTCTTTACAAGCATTTATTCATTTTTGGGTCTATTTTCTCTTTGCTTATCGTCACGATGGAACTATTTTCGGGCTAAGCATCTGATACTTAGCTGCACAACGTTTACAGAAATTAACTAGGTTAGTAACGAAAGGCAATTATTGTTTAAAACAAAGACAGGACATTGACATTAAAATTAATTAATACATATTCTAGGTGTTCGTAAGTCTGTCATTGTCTAAGTCATTGTCCTTAGTTGTCGAGTAAATCATATCGTTTAGTAGGCGTGTTTACTGCTGCCCTATATATCAGAGGGCAAACAACAGCTGTGCACATACACCTGTGGGCCAAATACCGTGTGCTACGTACGAAACGTGTCGCCACCCCAGTGTACCAAACAAGGTGACCTGTGTCAAAGGAGCTTCGTTCCCACATTAAGCTGAGTACACTTATATATTTTGTCATGCAATTTGATTAATAGTGCATCTCTTTTTCAGCTTGTAACGCGTTGACATATTTGTATACTCTGTTTTTCTGCAAGATAAATCTGGGCAGGGTATAAACAGAAAGCACAACTGATAGTGATCAGATAAGAACAAACATAACATATCAAAGATAAATAACTGATTAAAGTCATCATTGCCTATCACTGTTAGCCAAGTACTAAAGTAAGATGGCAACTTTATCAGATTTCATAAAAGCAGGCAAAGAACTGGAATTAACAGGAAAAGAACTACAACAATATGCTGATCAGAAATTTAAAGAAACAAAAGAGGAACAAACACGAAAAGAGAATACGGAAAGGGACGAACGCGCACGAGAAAGAGAACATGATAAGGAGATGAAACAAAAACAATTAGATCAAGAGAAAGAATTAAAACAAAAGGAATTAGATCTAAAGCAAAAAGAGATAGATGAAATGGCACGAGTTAAAGAAAAACAAATTCAGGTAGAATCAGAGACACAATTAAAGATGAAAAGCATGGATATAGACTCACACGCAGAGATCTCTGCCACTAAACTAAGAAGTCAACAAGAGGAAAATAAGTTCAACAAATACAAAAATATTATCAAACCATATTGTAAAGAGGACTCCATATCTGCCTGGACAGAGAATGTAGAGTATCAATTTAAATATCACCAAGTTCCTTTAGATATGTGGGCTCCGATTTACATGAAGAATCTAAGTGGTGAGCCCCTTAAAGTAATAGAGTCTATTCCTATTGAACTTAGATCTAGCTATCAATACATCCATGATAGGATTATGCAGCACTTTTTACTTGATGCCCCTGGGTATCAGGTTCAGTTCTCAAATTTAAAACCTAAACCTAGTGAAACTTTTATAGATTATTTTTCAAATGTGCAGAGTGTACTAAACAGGTGGCTTAAAGCAGCTAACATAGGAAAAGACTTTGATAGATTAAAAAACCTAATAGCTATGGACAAGTGTATATCTACTATACCTTCTCCTTTTGCTAAGTTTTTGCAGCAGTCAGACATTGAAAACATCGAGCAGTTCGAAAAAAAAGGCTCAGCATATTTTTCTTCTAACAGAGAGATTTTTAAGACCTCAAGTGACTCTGAGATAGTTTCCTTTGTCAAAGACCAATCAAAAAACTTTCAAGGTAACAGAAAACCTTTTCAGAAGTATGATAAGAAAGACAGAGGGGTTGCCAAATGCATGTACTGTCAACTAATGCACGACACTTATGCTATGTGCGACAAATCGCCGAATTATCCGGCGCATCTTGAAAATGTGATCAAGAAGCAGCAAAGCAAACGGTCTGCATACAGGCGTGCAATTAAATGTTTTTTCTGTTCCTCTTATGGCCATTATTCTAATAAGTGCCTTGGCCGCCAACGTTTGAAAGCTAACAACGCTATGTTGATCGACACCTCTTCAGATAGTGGTAGTGAGAATGAGTGTGAGATTGAAAGTGACTTACCAACTAACCAAGCAGAGGATGTGTGTGCTGCTAACGATATATTAAGCTTTGACAGCTGTGAACGATGTCACCAATTCCATGCAGACGGAAGACTAGAATGTGGACATACAGTACCATGCTCATCTGTGAGTGTGAATGCAGCATTAGCCTCCAGAGGCAAGTTAGTGTTCCACAATGCAATGGTCAATGATGTACCATGTCAATGTTTGCTGGACAGCGGCAGCACCCTTATCGGTCTTCGGAAAGAACTAGTGAGCCCGGGTGATTACACAGGTGACACTGTCAGATGCCGAACCTTTTCGGGTAACATTGAGACTTACCCTTTGGCAAAAGCCCGTATTGATTCTCCGTTTCTTTCTGGTACCTTTACTTGTGCAATACTTAACAACCCTTGTACTGATTTAATTTTGGGGTGTTTACCTCAACTGAAACAATGTACTAATGAGGAAATAGTTGCATGGGAGAAATTAAATGCAGCTAATGCAACAACAAGAGCAGACAGTGTGAAACATCAAGACACACTACAAGATGAGAGACTACTGTTGCTTTCCCCAACTGGCACAGATGACACCAGCAGACATAAATTTATAGAACAGCAAAAAGCTGATACTAGTGTGTCTCCATACTTAAAATTGTTAAAAGATAAAGCCAAAGTGACCAAAAATGCATCTTGGGTTTTTAGACTTAACAATGGTATTTTAACTAGATATTATACTACTGGTAACCATGAGATTCAGCAAACGGTGTTACCTGAACAACATCGTCTAACTGTGCTAAAGATTGCACATGAGTCACCGTTTGCTGGTCATCTTGCATATGATAAGACCAGGGCCAGAATTCAGGCTCATTTCTATTGGCCAGGTTTTTGCAATGACATAAAATTATTTTGTCGTTCGTGTAATGTCTGTCAACAATTGGTACGTAAAGGTAAACATCCTACAGCTGAGGTACAGCCTTCTACACTGGCTTCTAGGCCATTTGAAAGTGTGGCGGTAGATATTGTTGGACCCCTAAACCAGGTGTCCAGCAAAGGAAATCGCTTCATATTGACAATGGTCGACCTATGTTCAAGGTGGGTTGAGGCAGTAGCTTTGAAATACATCACCTCCAAAGACGTTGCCAATGTATTTCTACACCTGTTCTCACGATTCGGATTCCCACGGACCATTTTATCCGATCGTGGAACTCAGTTCATATCGGCTGCAACGCAAGCCCTTACAAAAATGTTAGGCATTAAGCAACATTTTACGACAGCTTACCATCCAGCCAGCAATGGAATAGTAGAGAAAATTAATGGGGACCTAAAGCACATGCTGGCTAAGGTTACAGCAGAAAACCCAGCTGATTGGGATACACTGTTACCAACAGTGCTGTTCGCCTATCGGGAGATTCCCCATTCTAGCACGGGTTTCTCACCCTTTGAATTAGTTTACGGGGCTAACCCACGTGGACCCCTAACTATTTACCATCAGGTACTAACAAATTCGATAGAAATTCCTACCCCAAAAACACCTTATGAAATGGTGACAGAGACACGAGACAAGATCATGAAATCGTGTGTTATAGCTAAGGCAGCTTTGGAGAGGAAGGATCAAATCTACCGCCAATATGCCAACAAAGGGACAAGAACAATTGAACTTGAACCAGATCAAGACATACTCTTGCTACTTCCAGACAAAAGAAATTTACTATTAACCTCATGGCAAGGGCCATTCAAGGTGGTACGCAGAATTTCAGATGTTGACTATGAAATATCGATAAACGGACACTTAAAGATATTCCATGTCAACATGTTGAAACCTTACTATACAAGACAAGAAACAGAAGTAGTGACAGACGAACAGAGTGCACCAACACCCAGTGATCAGACGACAGACATACACAACGCAACTACACTAGTTAGCGAGACTGGCAGTTCCGACAATGGCAATACACCCAGTGAGTTAACAGAATACACACTTAGCACCACCACGGTACTGAATCAGGTAGACGACGACGGAATGGAACTACCTGTTCCCATTGTAGACAAAACTGCGACAGTGGACAGCATACATATAGATCAGGGACTAACAGACATTCAACGACGACAATTAGTGGAGTTAGTTACTGAATACAAAGACTTATTCTCTGACATCCCAGGTAGGACGGACAGAATCGAACACTCCATTCTTCTTTCGGATTCTAAGCCTATTAAATGTAGGCCGTACTCTATCCCACTCAGCTATAGGGAAAATCTAAATAAGGAAATTCTTAATTTAGAAGCTAGCGGGATTATCCAAAAGTCTACATCAGAGTACTCTTTTCCAATCGTCCTAATTAAGAAGAAGGATTCCACAATTCGTCTGTGCGTGGACTATCGGAAACTCAATAACATCACTAAGATCGACGCAGAACCTATTCCTTCCTGCGAAGATCTTATCTTGGACATGTCTACTTCTAAAATCTTTTCAAAACTAGATCTTACTAAAGGATACTGGCAGGTCCCGATGCAAGCTCAATCTATGCATCTTACTGCGTTTCAACACCTTTAGGACTATACGAGTGGCGATTTCTTCCTTTCGGACTTCGAAATGCTCCTGCCACTTTCGTACGCTTAACTAGAGATCTGTTACATGGAGTGACGAATACTTTGACCTATATAGATGATATATGTGTCCATACTGAAGACTGGACTACACACTTACTGAAACTGAGACATGTGTTTGATAGGTTGCGACTCTTCGGTCTCACAGTCAAACCGAGCAAAGTCGAATTAGGCCTAAAAGAAATTGAATTTTTGGGTCATGTCATCTCTCAAGGTCAACTGAAGACTGACAATAGGATTATTACAAAAATTATGAATCTAACCATGCCTACTTCGAAAAAGCAGGTTAGAAGTCTTTTGGGATTAGTTAATTACTATAGTAAATTTATTCCAAACCTAGCTGAAATAACTAGTGTGTTTTCGAATGTATTAAAAGCATCAGTAAAATTGGATGTGAAAGATGCATTATTAATTTCTGCATTGTCAAAATTGAAAATTCTTTTTAGTAATGTTCCCATCCTCCGCTTGCCTAACCCTGGGCTCGTTTATTATCTTAGGACAGATGCCAGCAGGATCTCCATCGCTGCAGTCCTAGGCCAATGTTATGAGGGCATCTTCCATCCGATTTGCTACGTGAGCCGTAAGATCACACCTACCGAGTCCAGATATTCGATAGCAGAACTGGAGGCCCTGAGCGTCATCTACTCAGTGAGAAAGCTCCACCGCTTTCTGGCGGGTGTGCACTTCATTATCCAGACCGACAATTCTCCCATTACGGTCATTCAGACTGGTGTGCACCGAAACGACAGGATATACAGGTGGTCTCTTATCCTTCAAAACTATACGTTCAGTATAGAGCATATTAAGGGGAAAGACAACACCCTAGCTGATACCCTTAGTAGACCATCTGGGGTAGAAATACCTGAAATCCAACAGTTAAATGTAGAGTGATGGTTGGTACATGGGTATCTGATAATATAAGATGTAAAATAGCTTACATACATATCCACATTATTGGCGTAATCATGTACCAAAACACTGAACTATCATGTGTCCGTAGACATCAGATTAAGAACTGTGCTGCTATACTTAGATACCACCGTGTGAACTAGGACAGCTCATTTCCAACTAAGCTCCATTCCGGTGTATCATATATATGAACCGCAGAAAACAGTGTCAGAACAGTGCTTAATTACAGACACAAAAAGACAGAGCTACAACACCAGCGAACTCTACACGTGCACTACCGAGAGAACATTAAGATGACTGTGTAATGTATTTCAGATACCCAGGCAAAATGTGTGGTTATATTATGCCTATACAACCATTGCACATACATGAAGGCAACTACTAACCTGTGGAAACCGAATACTATGTATATAAACTTATTGTGATATGTAATATAATATTTTAAGATAGTGATAAATTAGATGTAGGTTAGGAACTATAACAGTTCTCATTTATTTTAATAATGTAGTTAGTACAGTAATTAACCCATTAAAATTAGATTAGAATATTAGTTTAGAACTTAGATTACAGTATTTTGGGTTTCATAACAAGTGAATGTAGTCACGAATTAGTGTTAGACACCTCTTTGTGGCCACATTGAACCAAATTATGACACTCAAAAAACTAACATACATACACATAGAATTTATAAATAGAGGATATAAATTAGATTAGTAGATTTATTACATCCAAACACACAAACAAACAGAAAAACAAACATATAAATTGCATACACTATTTGTAAATCAAAGACAGATAACTATGGGGCCAGGGGACATAATAGACAACGAAGAACTAAATTAACAGTGAAATAAAGTCTTACGCGCGGAAGCGAAGGAGGTAAAGCCTGTCGCACACACTCTTGTAGAATGGTTGTTAAATATTATATGGGGGACATGAAATAATTCATGTGTTGACCCTAAGAAAGTCAACTTTGTATGGGTAGTAAGTTAATTTACTATGTGAGGGCAGGTCTTATAAGACAACGGTCCGGTTCAGACATACCTCTGATAAATATAATATAGCATGTGAGAAGGGGCTCACGCCAACCAGTCAAGTTTGTGGCGATTGCCAGTAGCCAAGTAAGGCTTTGCTACATTGTGACAATAGTTATTAATAGTCTATTGGAATGCCCAAAGCCAGGTTATCTAGAGTCTTTGACAAAAATTAGAGACACTAATTTTTTGTTTAGGAACCTCTTGCGTCACAACCAATGAGTGAAAGTTGATGACGCAACACAAGAGGGGTGGGTGTGTGTCAAAGACTCGACCGCATCCCCTCCGCCAGGGAGAGCGGTCAACCCTGAAGAGACCAGGAGGAGATACGGTGCCCGAGGCAAGGGCAGGGGAGATGAGGTAATAGGAGAAGGTTGGCCACTCCCTCATGAGACACGCAGGCGGTGTTCAGAGAGTTAGCACTCTAATCACGATAGTACCACACCTCGTGAAGCCATAGCACAGTTGAGTAGACACTCAACAGGCCACGTTTGCCAGCAGAGTGCGATGTGAGGTAACACGCACGAAGGTGAAGGTCACCCCGCGTGGTGGGTATCCACGGGAGAGAGGTTAGGCAGACGGGAGACTGGACTTGAGGCGTTCACATCGTTTAGAATAGCGTTAGGAGTTTTGTGTTCACTAATAGATAGAACTAGCATAGGGTTAGCAGTTTGTGTTAGATAATTCTGTGGCTGTATATTGTGTATTGCATTAGCGACTGTTTACCGCTTGTAAGCGAGCCAACGGCAATAAAATGGAC
>OY992888.1:90192050-90284550 GCA_963921405.1 Cepaea hortensis
CACGAGTGCATTTTTCGGGAAACTCCAGGGAGTCGGCGCTGAAGCTGCGGAGTTCGTGCTTTGTGCGAAACTTTCGGCGAGTAGCCCTGCGGTAAGTGGCCAAGCCATGTAAGAAAATCCGGGTCAATGAGGTCTTTCTGGTGACTGCCGATAAGTTAGATTCTAAGTGAATTTTTAAGATATTCGAACTCCCACAAACCAATTAATCCGAAAACGCATTGGCAAATCATTCCAAAAGAATACTCAAAGAGACATTGCGATTTTTCAGGTTTTCCTACATAACGGTCGTCCTATACAACACTACAAATAGACTGTCATCTTTCATTCAGTGATAAATGAAGTGATTTATGTTCCTAATTCGGCATAGCAGAAGGTAACTTCTCTCGTGACATGGTTCATGAGGGAGTAGAATGTTTATACATGTCTGGACTTTGTGGAGATGAATATACCAGCCACACACTATAGATTAATATACCAGCCACACACCGGCGGTATATGGATTAATATACCAGCCACACACCAGCGGTATATGGATTAATATACCAGCCACACACCAGCGGTATATAGATTAATATACCAGCCACACATTGGCGGTATATAACAAGGTCTTTAATATACAATTGGCTTTGTTCATCTAAGTGCGCCATAAAGATGTCCTCTAGAAGGGCACCTTGAGGAGTCCCCACTTCACAGTTTCTATTTTGCGGTAAGATATTTTTAAGAAAACTGCATTAGTTTTTTATTTTTTTTTATTTTTGAAGTTTGAATGTTGGTGGGGATAACTTTAATTTCTTTACTTGCATGCGATCACAGATGATCTTTATTGTATCAACCAGAGGTACGTTAGTGACAAGAGAGGCACCGTTCATTGACGCCATGTGCTGTTGTTTAAGATAAATGTTGTCCATTAGTTCGACCAGTTCAAACGGATCTTTTAATATTAAGGGGGTCGAATGATTGTCGCACTGGTTTAAGAATAATGGCAAGCCATTTAGTCACCCTCTATTGGACAGTCGACCATATATTAAATAGGTCTAAGTGGCACTCCAAGCTTGTGTAATTTAGGGAGACCATACAGTTGAGGCTGGTCTCCCTGGTCTAGGTGTTACACGACTTTCTCCGTAATCCCGTATATTCTCGTGAGTAATGTGACGTGCGTGAGAATTGGTAGTGGTTCTCTCCGAGTCGGTAACTTACGGCGTATGTGAACCAGACACTCAGACAGCAATGGCAAAATACTGAGCGTAATCTTGCCAAGAAATCAACAGTCAGCTGAAAGATGCTGATTTTGATAGCGATGTCCTGTAAAGGATTTTTTTTAAAAATTCACATATCCTTTTACAGGACATCGCTGTCAACGGCAGCATCTTTCAGCTGTCTGTTGATTTCTTGGCAAGATTACGCCCAGTAGTTCGCCATTGCTTTCTGAGCGGCCGGCTCAGTTATCCCGCAAGTCACCAGGGGGAGACGAACCGCTCCCAGTTCTCGCTCGCTACGAGACTCTGCGTGATGAACGGGATTACGGAGAAAGTGGTGTAACCCCTCGGCCAGAGAGACCGGCCCTGTAAAGGATATGCGAACAAAAAGAATACAGTTGAGAGAGGAAGGGAGGGGTGGGGCGTTGTGATCCCCGTGCGGTGAGTAGGGGGCGGAAGTATATGTTGGTACCGACTGGTGAAATAACGGCTGGTACAGATGACAGTCGTGGCTGTTAGAGTGTTGTGTGTGAGTGGAAAAGTGTTCAGGATGATGTTTGATACAATGAACGAATCACAAAAGCATACAATAAATAGAGTATAGTTGCCTGATGAATACGTGTCTTCGAACAGCCAATCAATGTCTGACAGCTATGTTTCCCGATTTAATAATATACCAGAAATATCGTCAACAAAATGTACACGGGGGTATATAACTGGATAGGCAAACTAGCTTATAAATTGATAGATGAACTGACTGATGGATATGTCTGTTGCTAGGTAGATGACTGAGCTTATCGGCTGATACTTGAGGGACTTATAAATTGATGCATGCATGCATGCATGTATGGATGGATGGATGGATGGATGATAGACATTTGAGCTGATAGACTGATGAATTGACTGATAGATACGTCTCTGACTAGATAGACATCTGAAATTATCGACTGATACATGCGGGATTGATAAAAAGATATATGGATGGATGGTTGAAAGAATGGATGAATGGATGGATGGAAGGATGGGTGGATGGATGGATTGATGGAAGGATGGAGGGAGGGATAGACAACTGAGCTGATAGATTGATAGATGGATGGACTTATTGACAGATGTGTGTATGGATAATCGAACTGGAAGAACTGAATATGCATAGATTGAAAGAAAGAAAATGAATACATAATCATAGAGAGAGAATAATAGATGTTTGGTTTGATAGAAGGAATAGAGGAGTGACCTCCCTTGGACCACGATTGGGTGACACTATTTAGTCGGTTGAGATGAGTAGTGATTTTTCAGATGTGTTTATGGAACCCCCGATGGTGTTTCCACCTTGGCGTGGTGAGGAGCTTTAGTATATCAATGACATGACCCGGAATGACCCGCCTAATGTTCTCAAAGGGGCACACCTGTCTGATCGTATCCTCCGCCTGAGCCATCCATGATTTCTCTCTTATCAGTCGTTGACCCTTAACTACGTCCAGCTGCCTCATGCAACGGGTGATCTGTGTCTGCAGCTACCCTGAGGTATGCCTTCGCCTGCATCACCTTGAGCCTACCAGCAACAGTCGGCAAACCAAGAATGTAACGCATACACACTACTGGTGTGTCTCTGGTGCATCCCAGAATGACCCGCATTGCTTCGTTCTGTTTGCGCTCTAATTTCACCAACTGACTCTTTGAGACAGTGAGCAGAATAGTCCATAATCAGTCACTGAGAGGATCAAGTGCTGGTATAGTGTGAAAAGCATTCTCTGCTCTGTGTCCATTGCAGCCATAGTTTTAAGTGCATTGAGTCCCTTTTGAGATCTTGTCACAACCGTCTCCACATGGTCCTTGAAGGACAGACTCCTGTCAAATGTGATTCCCAGATACTTCAGTTTGTTCTCTCTGTTGACGCTTCTACCATCTATCGTGAGGCTTGGAACATCAGCTCAAACAATCCTGTTGTCCAGAGAGCACCACAACACAGCCGCCTTTTCCGGGTTGATGACAGCACTCATTTCCGTGCACCAGTCAATCACTTTGTCTACTGTCACCTGTAGCTCCTGGGCTGTTTGATCCCTATTTCTCCCCTGTCTGTGTGCAAGAATAGTATCTGCAAATGTTAGAATCCTTCCAACCCCTGGTGCTTCTAGGTATGCAATCTTGCTCGTATACACATTAAAGAGCACCGGAGAGATTGCAGATCCTGTGGCAGTCCCGGGGTTAAAATATATGGTTCTGAGGTCCATGCACCCAGATGAAGAGCAACCTGACGAGAATGCAGGACGGCTACTATCCAGTTCACCAACCAGGGATTGACCCCCTTCTCCATAAGTGCGGTCATCAAAATATCATATTGAACTCTATTGTACGCATCCTCGAGATCAAGCGCTGCCGCCATCGTTTCCTGTCTACTCTGGAACCCCTCATAAACATCAAAGGCAAAAGTGGCTGCATTTGACCAGGTATCTTTTCCTGGCCTGTAGCTTCCCAGCCCTCTTGGAATAAGCTTCCCCTTTCCAAAACCTCTTGCAGCTTGACAGCGACTATCTTCTCTAAAACCTTCCCAAATGTATTTTGAAGGATGATGATCCTAAAGCCGCTAAGTTTTGAGTGAGCCTTGAATGGTTTTGGGAGAGGAATGTGGTAGCAGTGTACCCAATCATGTGGTACTGATGCTGCCCTAATGCTCTGGTTAAAGCTGTCGGTATTCTCCCTCAGGTCTACATCGCTCAAAGCCTTCATGTGGCCATACCTGACCCCATCAGGCGATGGTGCCATGTCTCTTGCCTTTTTAAAAATATGTTTAACATCTTCAACCAGTATGATTTCTTCATAATGCATATTCGTTATGGTGCCAGATAACTCCTCTCTAACTGCATCTCTGGTGTCCGTATCATCATGATTGGTTTGCTCTAAAAATCTCTGGAGAAACGCCTCCCCTTTCTTTTTTTCTGTTGTCACGCGCACACCATCATCTCTATAAATTGTTCCCACTGTCACAGGAGGGTCTTTTCTTTGTATTTGTCTGTGCAGTTTCCAGAATTTTCGCAGTGTTTTATCACCTGCAATCTCCTTAATGAAACACTCTCTATGTTTTCCAAGCATGGTCTACTTCTGTGGTCCACAATGGGGGATGCAAGAAAATGGTTTTAACAGTCATGTTACATGCCCCCGGTCTGAGGCGTCCAAGAAGGCTGTCGGTCCACTTATATCGGAAGGTCTTGCGCGTTCTCCCAGCCTTAACTTTCCTGGGTTTAGAGATCAGGACTGACCATGGCATGTGATCAGTCCCATGGTCATTTAAAACAGTCCATTTTACATCAAGGACTGATGGCTGGGAGATAAGTGCCAAGTCAATAGCTGTCTCTGCATCGCCAGGCCTCATTGCCATTCTAGTCGGCCTACCATCATTTATGCAGACCACATCTGAGTCCACCATGGCCTCCGCAAGGGCAATTCCCTATTGGTTTTTTCCACTATTGTCCCAATCTCTGTTCTTCGCATGAAGTCTCCACATATGAGTAGCCTATCACCTGGTTATTCCTCCAAATCCTTACGCCAGTCCCAGTGTTCCTTTCTGACAAAACAGTTTACTGTGGCATATACATTTATGATTTTCCTCGTCTTATCCTCTTCACCCTCTCTTCGCTAGCCTCTGAAGGATGTGTCAAGCGCAGAGCACGTGCTCCGTAGCTCCGGCGACGTTTCCCGTATTTAATTGATTTCATAAGCAAAGTTTGGATATTGCAGGAAATAATCGGTCCCCGTAGTAGAGCCTGCCTGCTAGGGAAGGGGCAGGGGAGATAACTGTGTACCCAATCCATTGCTTTCTGAACGACCGGCTCACATACCCCCATAAGTTACCAGCGCGACGCAAACCCCTGCCGATTCTCGCAGCTGCTGTTTTCCCCACGTGGATATACGGGATTACGAACAATGTCGTTAACACCTTGGCCAAGGAGACCAGGAGTTTACGGTTTTCATTTGTTTCCTGTAGAACGTGCTACAGCAAAGTTCTTGCTGAGCTGGCAGCCATAGCTGATGAAGCCAGCTTGTGTGCAAACAGAGGGGCCAGGGGAAGGCCGATGGGGATTTACGTCGTAAGAGCCGGGCATCAACGTAGAGACAAGGAAAACTGCGTCAATGCGACGTTCCATGTGAGGCGAGATTCACGGCGCAGCATACGTACACGATGGAGAAGTACATGATCGCGAGTCTGAGACAGGAAGGGTACATTGTCAGGCTGCTTGCCTTGGAGGTAGGTTTGATAGGTCTAATGTTCCACTCCGTGCATGACAAGCTAAAACAGTTAGGCACCAAAGGACAAGCAAGATCGCGGGCACAGAAACATGTCGGTGAGGCAGCCGAAAATGTCTCGTGCTGGTTGTGGAACGACCGGAACACAGAGTGGGATAAGTCTCTGCAGTAATCTGGTTAAAGTTTCGGTCTGTAATTGCAAGGCAGCTAACATCGGAACCAATATCTCAACTAAGAGCTAGAACTTGCACAGTCTCGTTTTGACTATAAAGCCTTCCCTCCGAGTGAGGGCAGTGCATCTGAGGATGGGACTGCTGAGTGGGATAAATTACCATACGGTAGCAGTCGCCGAGTCAGGCAAATGTCGGCCAAAGTCCAACCCCCATGCCATGGTGGTAGTCGTCTTACAAGGACCGCACATAGCATCAAAGACAAAGAGATGTGTTGAGGAAACAAGAGAATTATCCGGCTCCCCAGAGTGTGGCGCCGTGAACGGGGTACGAAGAAGGAACATGGCAACGAAGATGAAATCAGGCGCATAGCAAGTGTCGGCGCGGAGGTGATCAGGGAAGAATCTAGTTCCACACGGAAACAGTTGCCAGGATTTGTGTGAGGGCAGGTGTCACCAAGTTCACAGGGCACGAGACACAGTGTGCATAGGTCACTTAAGACAGAGGGGTCGCTTAGGGGCAGACATTTTCCAGGTACGAAACACGGAACAACGCAAGACAAAGCAAGGACAATACCACAGGGGCAAACGACTCGAAACACGGAAAGGGAAAGTCACACGGTGTAATGACCCGGGCGAATCCCCCCCCCCCCGCCGCCCACCCTTAGAGAGTGTCAAGAAGGCAAGAAGAGTGTCAAGAAGACATTTTGGCAAGGGGTACTACTTCTGACGATACGAATCCCCATGTCGTGCTTGCCCCACGGCGGAGTTATTACCAGTGTTTCTATACATCAAAGTATTATTTTTTTACATTTTACATTTTCCTTAGAACCCCAATTTGCACTGTCAGTACATTTTTTTTCCCCGCAAGTCTGCTCGTTTTCCACGTTTTGTATCCATACAAACGTACAAGTGCTGTATAGCACTTCAACGCTCTTTTTCTTCTTGCAATTGACAGTATACCCTCCACGTATCTTCTAACACCAAATCAGCTCTTGACACGGTAGGCAGGCTGGCAGGTAGGTAGGCAGGTAGGTATTTAGGTAGGTAGGTAGTTTGGAAGGTATTAGTGGATAGGTAGGTATGTATGTAGGAAGGTAGATAGGTAGGTAGGAGGTTAGTAGGCAGATAGGAAGGAACTTGGGTATTTAGGTGGGGGTAAGTAGGTAGGTAGGTAACTCGGCGAGTAGGATAGTAGTGAGATAGGTAGGTAGGTAGTAGGTAGGTTTGAAGGTAGGTATTAAGTATGTAAGTATGTATAAGATAGGTAGGTAGGTAACTACTATTAGGTAGGAACGTTGGTAAGTAGGTAGGTCTTAAGTATGAGGTAGAAAGGTAGTTATTAAAACTCTTTCGCTACCGTGAGCCCATCTTGGGACACGATGGATTTCCGGTGATGGCAGTCCGCCCTTTTAGTCCCACAAAATGATCAGTGGTTTATTTCATATATTTCTGCTCCGTTTCGGAATTTTAAGTTACAGTAAACTAAAAAGTCGTACAGCGAAAAGATTTCTACGCCATCTTGGTGCGGTCAAACGTTTTCTAATATTGGATTCTTGTGAATTTTCAGTTTTAAGGTAGTGTTGATTTGTTTTTTCACAATGGAAACGCCCACCAGTTTGCGTCCACGTAGTATGACTTGAAATCAAGCTAGATTATTGTTTATAACTGTTTTAACCAATAGTTATTCCCTTATCAGTGAATATTTAGAAAGAATTTTTAGTTGTGTCTAAAGTTTTAGCACGTGGTGATAAAGAAAAACCAGTGAATGTTCGTCAACAGCTGAGTGTCTGACAACGAAGCACGAATGGCTGAAGTTTACGTCTGTCATTATTGCTATGGGACTTGATCCAAGACCATGTATCAAAGACTACTGGTGTACAAGTGCACATTTATATACTCCTTGGTATGCCACTGCCACTACGTTTCCCAGTAATCAATTAGAAAATTAGAATATATTTATCACACCATGTTTCATGTATGTGAACCTGCGGGTACCCAAAAAATTTTTTTTTTTTTAAATTGATCCTCTTGTTGACATGATTATGAAGAATATCCAGGAAGCATTTTACCCATTTGAAAATGTGTCCATTGATGAAATGATTATTTGGTGGAAGGGCTAAATAAAGCTAAAAAAAAACATGCATTGTTGTCTCTACCAAGTCTGTAGTTAGAACTGTTGAGAGCGGATTGCGAAAACTGCAAAGCAAGCCGAAGATGGTCTCCATGAAAATAACACGGCGATGAATGGCTGCGACAGAATGGACCAAATGGTTGGATATTATAATATCCATGATAGGAAAACCATTAAGTGGTGGAAGAAGATCTACTACTAGATCTTTGAAATTGCACAGATCAATGCTCACATCCTACATTCCATATGGCAAACAGAGAAAGGAGGATAAAAATTGTCATAGAAGGATTTCAAGTAAAGGAAAGTGCTCATCGCGAAGTAGCTCAGAGTATTCCTGAAAGTTTGACACTCTGCCTGCCGAAGAATTTCAGTCTGTTGCAGGAAATTATGCCGAAAGATTTACATGAGCCAAGCATTTAATAGAATTTGTCGGTGTCAATAGAGACTGTGTTTTTTGCAGCACTCGAACTAAACGACACATATCATCTTTTGTTTGCTCCGGCTGCACTAATAGACCAGACTTGTGCACCAAAGTTTGCTTTGCAGCCTATCACAAATAGACTGCCACATATAGAAAATAAAAACAAACAGACATGACAATTAAATGTAAATCTGCCAAGTGTTTTCCTAATTTGTGTCTGAAAAAAAGAAAAATACATGTTTCAGAATCTGCGGCAAAACTTCTTTTCGGATGATTGATTCGGAGCAATTGTATTTATAGTTTAGAAAAGTGTTGTTTGTGCAGTAAATTCAACAGGATTAGCAGTGATCAGGATATTGGATAACAACGCCCCCTTGGTAAGTACAATGTTTACATTATTTTTACCTCTTTTTAACAAATTATTTTAGAAGTTATATTATTATTTTTATTTTATTTACAACATACAGCAAACATTCTCCTACCAACATATTCCTTGTTCAATCCCCTTTATTTTGATATATAATACAACATTTCTGCTACAATTTTAACCATTTTCATAACATTATTGCGACATACACCAACTTCCAGATTTCGGCCATTAGTTTTTTTCATTTTTGTGAAAAAGACATGGTTCAGAATATGCACCAAAACTTCCTTTTGGATGATTTAAATGATCAATACTGTTTATATTCTTGAAGACAAGTGGTGTTTGTTTGATTATTCAGTAAATTAAACATGATTAGCAGTATAGGAGTGTAGAAAACACCTTATAAGTGCAGTTTTTTAAATAATTTTTACCTCTTTAATTTCAGTTGTTATTATTAAACCTCTCATTATTGTCATAATAATTGTAACCTATCAATTAATTATTAACACTTTCATGTTCCTTGTGCAATCCTCTTTAATTTGATATGTAATACAATAGATCTGCTACCATCTTAACCATTTTAAAAGCATTATTGTAACACACCCCTAGTTCCAATTTTCTGCCATAAATTTCTTTTTGGTCACAGCCCAGTTTTTGTTTGGTAGTGAAAGAGTTAAAGAATGTAGGTAGAAAGGTAGGTATGTCCGTAAGTAGGGATATAGGTAGATATGAATAAATGTAGGTAGGTAGGTAGGTGAGTGGGTATGTAGGTAAATATGTGGGTAGATAGGTATGTAGGTAGGCAGGCAAGGAGGGATGGAGGGGGGAGGTAGAGTAACAGACGGACAGACGGAAAGACTAACAGACCGTCATTGTAAAATTGGGTTTGGTATGAGGAAAATAATTATGGCTTTTGATGTAATAAATTGGATCACTGCCTTGATTAAATGCAGTATTTGATCAACTCTGCTCCAGAAATAGCGAAATTAAGTGTACGTTTGTGAAGATCATCTCTTAACACCTCAAATATATTTCATACGTGGCTGTTTACTTGCTAATTCAGCAAACGTGTCAGTTAGATGCTGGTTGATACTTCTCGATCCAGTGAATCAGCGCCATGGGGGAGCAAAGACGGGACAACTGCTCCGTGTCAGCCTTGCCACGTCTTCTAGATTATTATGGTTTTCTGACAACATGTCTCCTAATTCATCATCATCATGCGCTAGGACTTCTGACAACATGTCTTCCCAACATCATCATCATGTGGTAGGTTTCCTGACATCATGTCTTCCCTTCATCATCATGTGTTAGGTCTTCTGACATCATGTCTTCCTTACATCATCATCATGTGGTAGGTTCTTTGACATCATGTCTTCCCTTCATCATCATCATGTGTGTGACATGTCTCAGGCCCGTCTTTATACGAATTAACCCACCATATACAAGGACAAGTATAAAGATAGACAACAGTGTTTAACTGGAAGGACAGACGACAAGCAGTTCTTAAGTTTCCAAACTTAAGCCAGACAACGAAGAAATGCAGAGTGATTCAGTGGGAACAACAAAGGATTGCTGGTACCTGTCACCTGTCAACTGTGAGACCTACCTCGGAGAAAATAGTATCACCGCGGTGTGGTGATTTCATTAGCAACAAATTGCCTAGGTCAGAGATCACTGTTGATGTTCATTACCGGGAGAAAGTAGGTGCCAGGCAACAAAGAAACTAGAAAGACAAAGACAGGAAGAATAACAGTATTGTTATCAGTAACATTGGACGGTAATTGGATGAATGTTGGTAGAACGTGATTGTCACGTCGAGGAGATAAAGATTGTGGTGTAAGAGGAGATATATAAAGTACAATCGGCAACTTAGGCGCCAGTTTAGTTACAATGTGAGACAGACAGCAGGCGTGTTCCATTTAGTGTCGATATAATACTTCTCTTGGGAGTGAAGGTAATTAATTATTAATATGCCTCTGTAAAGTTAACAGATAGATGTCTTCTATAGAGAGCACTTGCTCTTTGTGATAAGGAATATATATATATCAATCTAGAGACAAGCTCAGAAGATAGAGAAGATTTTCTTGACTTAGAGAAACTATTCTGATGAGTAGATAAGTCATCCTTCGGCAAGAAGAATTCTTAATGAATCTTTTGAGGCGTTAGTCATGTATTTGATGAATGATACACTTTCTCAGAGTCTTCAGGGACGATCTATACTTTATAACAAAACTACCATGAGACTTTCTCAGAGATAGTTATTATATTCTATGTCTGGAAAATTATGTTATGAAATTATATAAAGTGTATTGCATGTTCTGACTCTATATGATTTTGTGTTACAATAATGCATATGGTTTATTTGTGAATGATACTTTTCTAAGACCTACCCTGTTAGATTTTAGATGTGTAATGGGAATATGGGAAAATGAGAAATGGTTAGGCGAGTATTTTTCCGGAAGAAGGAAAGCATGGAACAGGCAGTGGGCTCATATCGTTCTACGGACAAGAGAAGGACTAGCCTGCAGAACGCCTGAAGGAAGAGGACATGTCGTGTCAGTAGGTGAGGTGGACACCTCCAACTGAGATTATGGAAAAACCTCACGCACACATAAAAGCCAGGCTGGACTACCCTGAGCTAAGGAAAGGATGGATCCCTTCTCCCTTTGCTTATATTTTCCCCCTAACCCAGCTCTTAGGAGAGATAGATATATGGTTTTTGGTCCTATTTCTGAAGGGTGGTGGTTAAGTTGAGTGCTAAAACTGGGCAGAGACCTGTATGCTGATGGTGGTCATTTTGGAGGAACAGCATCGTTTTACCTAAACTGCTTCTCCTATGCCACAACCCTGCATCCCAGGAATGAACAGGTAAGTAACTGTCAGTACAGTCTGTGTTGTCCACAACTCTAGAACAGAAATACCCCCTGTAACATCATCCCCTGTAGGATCTAAACAAGAGTAGTTACATCGGTAGACTCATACCTTCAAGGACATTGCTCGAGTGCCATTAGGAGTGCACCAAGAACAGTTCGAGTAGTAATAGTAGTATATGACATTTTGAACAATATATTATTGCTGTGAAGAACTCAGAGACACATTTGGTTTAGTGCCATTTATAAATCTAGGACAGTATACCTTAATATTAGTGTAGAGTTGGAACTTCTTTGGCTAATGATTGATTTATCTCATTTATGGTGTTATGCTGAATCGTGTATCTGATACCATATGTCACTCTAACATACATACACAGGAACCCACCACCATATTATCTCATTACAGTATTATAATGTGTATCAAGGTGTTGGTCGTTTTCCTTGTTGAGTTAGAGTGCTAATTAGACCAAATACATTAGTTACTACAGAAGAGTGGAGCCAAGTGTGGCCGGAAAACTACAAGTATTTCAGATTTTACCAGGGAAAATTCCCCTTATCGGAGTACTGTGAACTTCCGGGGCTCCACTGGCCCTCTGTGAAGAAACTTCAAATAATGATCACTATCCACCCCTAGGGATTCTTAACGAGCCATTTTCAAGTTTCTCTAACAGTTGGCTATTAAAATTTGGGGATCCCATCCTCATTTCTTTTTAACTTACCACAATGTGGTAGGTTCTTTGACATCATGTCTTCCCTTCATCATCATCATGTGGTAGGTCCTGTGACAGCATGTCTCCCCTATCATCATCATGTGGTAGGTCATTTTCAGAACATCTCTCTTTTAAAAGCCGGTTGAACACCTGTCTCGCAACGTTGACCTCCCATATATTATCATGCCATCAGATGCCCTCTCATGCCATCTCATGATTTCTCTTACACTCTCATGCCACTCTCATGATCTATCTTACACTCTCATGCCCTCTCATGTTCTCTCTTACACTATCATGCCATCTCATGATCTTTCTTACACTCTCATGAACTCTCATGATATCTCTTACACTCTCACACCTTCTCATGATCTGTCTTACACTCTCATGCCCTGTCATGATCTCTCTTACACTCTCATGCCCTCTCATGATCTCTCTTATACTCTCATGCCCTCCCATGATCTCTCTTAAACGCTCATGACCTCTCATACACTCTCATGGCCTCTCTTACTCTCTCATAATCTCCTATGCACGATCTTGTACTCTCATGCACTCACATACCCTCTCTTGCCCTTCCATGCCCTTTCAAGCCCTCTCATGCCCTTTCATGCCCTCTCATGCTCTTTCATGCTCTCGCATAACCCACATGCACTCTCATACACCCTCATGCATTCTTATACGCTTTCTTGCATACACCCTCATGCACTCGCATGCACTCTGATGCCCCCTTGAGCACTCTCATACACTCTCATAAACTCTCTTGCACGCTCATACGCTCTCATACTCTCTCAAACATTCTCATACCCAATATGTCTGCAGTATCGTGTTTCAATTTAATGCTGATGCACCGTTACTGTTTCTGTCAGTAGCAATGTCTTCCAACACTGTTCTTTCAGCAACCATGTATGCTATCACTGTTCTTTCAGCAACCATCCCTTATATCACTATTCTTTCAGTAACGATCTCTTCCATCAGTGTTCTTTCCAAGATACGGTTAAGCCTGTTTTCACCATCTTGACGTCATTGCCAGCTGGCAAAAGTGTTCACGTCTGTCCACAGATTTGAGCCATTGGATTCCAGATCAACTCCACTGGTGATCGTCCAATTCGTATTCTTAACCTGTGCAGTGAAACCCACAAACTTTGAGCTATAGCCTACAATGAGTGCCGTTGTGATATTCTGTTCTGATAATTGTGTCACGAATATCGTGAGCCACGTGGTCATGTGGTTACACACCCGCCTCACACGCCAATGATCCGGATTAACATCCCGGGTACGGTCGGGGATATGCACTACTGACGAGCTCAAACGAGAGCGAAGATCGAGTCTAGTAGTTTCAGTCCGACGTGGACAAGGCCCAAGGTTAGTACCGTAAGACGATCAGCCTTGCCAGTAGTGAGTTGTGCTCAATCTTCATGAGTGTATATATTATCACGTAATGTGGGTGTTTGTTTTCACTTATCAGCTGTTGCATGGATGCCTCTGTTTCACCAGTTGTCCGTCCCTCACATCCTCAGTAAAACGTGACTATCACCCTATGCAAGACAACCTTGATGTGCCGCAGCCTTGGCCCAGGCTTTTCCTCACACTGTGTCACCATCTCACAGACATGTCTAGCCGTGTTATCCTCCCACTCTTGTGTCCCCTAGTGTCATCTTAAGTCTCATGAAGAGGGTGATCCCTGTCCGCTGCGACCCGAAGGGACAGATTTGCCTGGAGCACCTTGCGCCTATCATTTATGGAGGGCAGAGCAAGCATATGTGGCACACACACACACACAACATACACACACACACACACTCTCGAGCTAGCTGTGTGATATCGTCTGCAACCCAGACCACACCCAATAGCATGAATAATTAATTGGTTGTTATCAGAATAAACAATCTCTGTTCCATGTCCGAAGCGGCCTTCACATTGAGTTCCTTTCTGGCGTTTAATACCACCTCATCTCTGACGTAGTCCATGAAAGACCATCTTCTGACTAATTTCTCTCTCTCTCTCTCTCTCTCTCTCTCTCTCTCTCTCTCTCTCTCTCTCTCTCTCTCTCTTTCTCTCTCTCTCTTTCTTTCTATCTCTCTCTCTTTCTTTCTCTCTATTTCTCTCTTTCTCTTTCTCATTCTCTCTCTTTCTCTCTTTTCTCTCTCTCTCTCTCTTTCTTTCTTTCTTTCTTTCTCTCTCTCTCTTTCTTTCTCTCTATTTCTCTCTTTCTCTTTCTCATTCTCTCTCTTTCTCTTTTCTCTCTCTATCTCTCTCTGTCCCTCTCTCTCTAACTCTCTCTCTGTTTCACTCTATTTTTCTTTCTTTCTCTCATTCCCTTTCTCTCTCTCTCTTTCTCTCTCTCTCTCTCTCTCTCTTCCACTCTCTCTTTCTCTCATTCACTGTCTCTCTTTCTTTCTCTGTCACTTTCTCTTTCTCTCATTCCCTATATATCTCTCTCTTTCTCTCTCTATTTCATTCAGTCTTTCTCTCTCTGTTTCTCTCTCTGTTTCTCTCTTCTATCTGTCTCTCACTCTCTCTCTCTCTCTCTCTCTCTCTCTCTCTCTTTCTCTCTCCATGTCTATGCGTCTCCAAGCAATTTTCTGCCATATATCTGTTTGTGATATCACCACAATATGTTTAGACCTAACTTACACGCAGCAAAATGTGCCAGTGTTTCCCTCACTTTTGAAGTCGACTAGCCCGAGAATCCAAGCCCCATCCGCCCGTACTCTCAAGTCTGCTAATTTACTTCATGACATTATTCTCGTTGATACCATCAATCCGTGCCAAAAAGCAATGCATATTTATTTTATATTTGTTTACTGATAAAATAAACATAGTGTACTTGCATATCCGTACATCTTAATAGAGTTGGCAATCTCCAGTGTGTCTTTTTATTTCTCTACAGCTTATTTTGCACTCTCACTGAATACGATTTGCATGGCGTCGACGTTGCCCGTTACTATCCGCTATCAGTTGTCCGCTATCATACAAAGGAGATAGACGTCTTTGTGTGTGAATATCAAGAAGCTGTATTCTGTTTCTGGAAGACATAACTGTCTTGATAACTCGTTGAAGAATTATTCTATTCGTGAGATAAGGCTATACACCCTACGATCCTGGTTCGTTGACCCGATCGGAAAATCAGTTTTTTTCCCTCTTTTTCTTGGGGCAAGAAAAAGAGGGAAAAAACTGATGGGGGGGGGGGGGGGGGTTAAAGGTGAATGAACGTGATGTCATCACATTTCTGCTCATCTATGTCAATTGTCCGTTAGGCCGGGTGGAGACATGCATATACGTTCTTCAAAATTCTATTCTAGGTAGTTTTCTTAGGATTTTCAATGCCCTAAAGCTTGTTAGAGGTAAACGATCACAATAAAACAATTGAAATCTAATTCTACCGGCGAACAGAAATCGGTTGAATCCCTTCCCGGGGGCTGGAAGGAAGGGGAGGGGGAGTGTTAGTGAAACGCATCTTTCCATCATCAAGTGGCGTGCCGTAACCAGGAGCTTACTTTTTACTTTGTTCCTCGCGGTACTTTGGTCTCTCGTGCCCTTACTAACCATGAGAGTTGGTTAGGAGAGGAAGATGAATTACAATCACTGTTATGATTCTATGTAGTATTCTTAAAAAATATCCATGATTCTTCATCATAAATCATTCTTGGAAAACTATCACTAGCGTCAGTAGGTATGTGGTCTGTTGTGGCAGATCGCCTTCGATGTGTTCTTTTAGATCTGAGACAGATATTGAGTATTATGAGAGTGATAGCTGAGAGGTGTAGATGAAAAGTGGGATATAACTGGGGGTACTCACCAAGTTCTCGTTTTGTATCTCGTCCAGATCCCACATTTGTTGTTTGTTGTTATTGATTCTAAATGCTAGGTGAAGATATCAACGATTGCCAGTATTTAACGTTTGTGAAAGATAACTGAAACCGGGTATCGTAACCCTAGGAGAACTGCTGACCACGTGTCCATGTGAAGATTGTGTTGTGCATATAATCAACGCCGTCGTTGTCTACACTTTCATCATCATCAGATCAGGGGAGAGGAGATTCTTCTGGTGAATCTGTTTGCTAGATTTCCAAGTGTAAACACCCGTGTACATTCACTAAAATCATACTACTGTAACATGTTCTTCATGATGAGTTTCGCGGCCAAACAACACCGCGTGTATTGCTGACATATCTCTTCATGAACTTAACGATATAATTCTCATCACTCTTCTCATTAGTGTCAAGTATTAATAAATTAAAGATTATTTTCTTATACCTATGACACAGTCTCTAGTAATTCACAGAGTGAGTGGGAATGTGTGCCCCTATCAGTTGCCCTAGGTCTGACTCATGTCTTGATGTGTGCCCCTATCAGTTGCCCTAGGTCTGACTCATGTCTTGATGTTTGGGGTTGTGTGAGATATCTATCTGTCGCAGTCTTCTTTATTTAGTGATCAACATTCCCCCTCTGCTGAGAGAGAGAGAGAGAGAGAGAGAGAGAGAGAGAGAGAGAAGAGAGAGAAAGAGAGACAGAGAGAGAGAGAGAGAGAGAGAGAGAGGAGAGTGGTACATATTAGGTTAAACACTCTATTATCGGGGAATAAGAAACAGATCCTCCCCTAGGAAACTGTTTCACTAACCAACTAGCTGAACAAACTATAACTAACTAAGTAACACATTGACTGACTCAATCTAACGCACGTGAAATCGATAACGCACTCACACGCGCACACACACACACACACACACTCACACACACACACATACACACACCAACATATACACTCACACAGACACTCTCACACAATCGCTTATTTACCAACATTTCCCTTCTTTGACAAAAACACCCCAACAAAGGCCTGTTCATGACCACCAGCTGGTACACTATACGGGCAGAATTAAATAACAAAATGTCGCAGCCGTAAATGCTCTGATTATTAACCACTTTCCTATGTTGCTCTTGTGTTACCGTCCTTATAGCAATTAGGCAAAGTACCGTTTAAGAGGAGAACTGGTACAGTGTTTGTTTAGTTATGTAAACACGTAATTACCTCAATTATCTAACATATTTTTAGTGTATCGCCAGGGTAAGGATAGAAATGGATAGATGTTTTAGGATATCGCCAGGGTATGGATAGAGATGAGGTTACTGTGGAACTACAAACCGAACTCAATCGCATAAGTACTTGGTGTGTTGAGGCTTGGGCAATGGTCAACCCAACAAAGGCAACAGTGACTTGGTTCTCGTTGGATAATCATATTGTCAACACTCCAACACCAACTGTAAATCTGTGTGATACCACATCGATGTAGTTACATAAACACGTACTTACCTCAATTATTTAACATATTATTGCATGTATCCGTAAAGTATCGTTAAACCAGAAAACTAATACATTATGTGTTTAGTTATATAAACACATGCTTACATCTATTAGGTAACATATTACATGATGCATCGGTAAAGTACTGTTTAACCCTAGAACTGGTACAGTGTGTGTTTAGTTATATAAATTCGTACTTACCTCAATCAGGTATCAGATTGCATGATGTATCGATGAAGTACGGTTTAACCAAGAATTGGTACAGTGTTTTTTTTTAGCTTTATAACAACAACAACAACAACAACAAAACTTTATTTTGAAAGGGGTAAGAATTGGGCACGCAGGCCCGTCTAACATTCTGCCCTTTTATCACTGTATAAACACACGAAGAACACTCTTCCAGGCATTGAGCGGTTTTGGGTATATGACGCATAGTTATATAGGTCAGTCGTCATCGATAGGCTAGTCGCCATCGATAGGTCAGTCGTCATCGATAGGTCAGTCGTCATCGATAGGCTAGTCGCCATCGATAGGTCAGTCGTCATCGATAGGTCAGTCGTCATCGATATGCTAGTCGCCATCGATAGGTCAGTCGTTAACGATAGGTCAGTCGTCATCGATAGGCTAGTCGCCATCGATAGGTCAGTCGTCAACGATAGGTCAGTCGGCATCGATAGGCTAGTCGCCATCGATAGGTAAGTCGACATCGATAGGTCAGTCGTCATCGATAGGCTAGTCGCCATCGATAGGTCAGTTGTCAACGATAGGTCAGTCGTCATCGATAGGTCAGTCGTCATCGATAGGTCAGTCGTCATCGATAGATCAGTCGCCATCGATAGGTCAGTCGATCGATAGGTCATAAAGGTCCCCATTACACGTCTCAAAGCTCAATGGACACATGGTGCAAGATCCATATTTCTGTGGACCCAGCGACACTACCTGGATGGTGTGATCATTGGCCGACTTTACTTCCCAAAACATTTCCTGGTGCACATTCTAGACTAGGGCAACCTGGTGTGTGTATGCGTGTGTGCGTATGTGCGCGCGCGCTCGTGTGTTTGTGGTGTTTATGTATTATACATCTAGTTTGAGAAATGAGGTGCAACAATTGATTCACAACAATTCATGACTAGGTGATTGAATCGTCTACGCGATGGCTCTGTGCTAAGAGGTAAAATAATAGTCTAGGAGTTCGTGGCGAAGGTTGATGGACGGTTTGTGGTGCAGGAGAGACCGGCGTATGATACCACATCTAGTCTGAGAATGTAGATGGAGGCGGTGACAGCGGTGTTCCGCTGGCTGGAGGACAAAGACTACACATAAATCGTGATTGTAAAAGACTCACAAAGTATGAAGAGAAAACTGCAGGCGGGCATGCTTTGGGACAGGGTACCATACTTCCATTCAACAATTATAAATAGAGCATCTGTTAGATATATTCCTTAGGGCATGCAGTTGTGGTTGAAAACATGAAGGCGGATAGATGTGTGCGTGCGTGCGTGTGTGTGTGTGTGTGTGTGTGCGTGCGTGCGTGCGTGCGAGCGTGCGTGCGTGCGTGTGTGTGTGTGTGTGTGTGTGCGTGCGTGCGTGCGTGCGTGCGTGCGTGCGTGTGCGTGTGTGTGTGTGTGTGTGTGTGTGTGTGTGTGTGTGTGTGTGTGTGTGTGTGTGTGTGTGTGTGTGTGTGTGAGAGTGAAAATTAACGCTATGAGCTCTAAAATATTAAGTAAGGTAAGGCAAATTAATAAGATGTAATTAATTGTCAAACTAGAATTACAATTACGTCTGACAGTTCTGCTGACATGTTTTGCGTAGATTTAAAACAAAAACAGGAGGCATATAATGCAACCAACATACATACAGCTTTGATTTATTTGGATATTTCGGGATGTGAGCTTTGAAGATTGAACACAACCAGCTACTGGCAACGCCGATCGTATTCCTGTACGAACCTTAGATCTTGACGTCCGATTGAATGCACTGCACTTGAGTTTCGCTCTTGTTTGAGCTCGCCATTACTTTGAGCTGGTTGATCTTGTCAGTAGTTTGACCTAGACATTAGTTTGAGCTCGACATTAGTTTGAATTCGACATTAGTTTGAGTTGTCAGTAGTTTTAGCTCGTCAGCAGTTTGATCTAGTCTGTAGTTTTAGCTCGTTAGAGTTTTTGTGTGTGTGTGTGTGTTTTTTTTTTTTTAAATACGCAATGGACCCTTGTGCAAGCCACAAGTCATATATGATGTTTAACTCTTGAAATGAGCTCTTGAATGAGCATGCTCAAGAGGATAGAGACGAGGTGGATCCGAGAGCGTGGTTGCTGTCTCTGGAGCGGTCTCGGCTGGCAAAGATTAGTTTCATCTTCGTGCAAGTGCATGCGGGAGTACAAGGAAATGAACTGGCTGACAAGCTCGCAGGTATGGCTTATGTGGAGGGCGGACGCGCCATGGACCAGGCTGACATTCTGAATGCACTATGAGAAGTAAGACTTTCCTCGAAAACCAAGTGATGACTGCGAATCTATAACCATGGTCAGACTGCGAGAACTGCAAATTAAAAGAGGTGTGGCTAAACAAGAACACTATGCAGGAAGCCAAAGAAGATTGATAAACCAACACAGAACTGACGTCGTTAGCCGCTACACGCTGCGGGATTTGCTGAGGAGGGGATCCGAGCACTTATGGACTAAATGGTTCGATGTGCAACGAAGGTGATCTGTCGACTAACTAACTAACTAACTAGAGCAACTCATCTCTTAATGTATGATGTGGTAAAAACCAAAAGACAAGCAGTTGAAAGTTAAATAAAATGACATCTTTTGGGGAATTAAATTGCAACATTTAAATCACTTCACTATGAAGGATAAGCGGACGATCCGTAACAACATTGGACTTTTGTCTGCTTATTTGATATTTTTATTTCCGTCGCTCATTTACAGAGCTGACTGCTAGATGTGATGTGTGGATTTAGTGTGGAATGCGTTCGCGTTCACCCGTCGTGTTCTATCCGCATGCTAGAAAAATGACGGGTAGCTGATTTCTGAACTATGTGGTCTTCCTTATGCAGTAATGCGTGTGAACATGATGGTTTTTTTCTAGTGACTGTTGCTTCATTCAACGATGCACTTTAGTTCTAGTCTCATACTGTTGTGTTGGCATTCTGGCAGCATCCTTATACATACATGCGTGAGCGCGCTGTTGGTTGTATCGGAACCGCTATCTCTTTCACTTTTCACATGGGGAAGTGAAGAAAATTGTGTATGCTTTTCGCTGGTACAGGAAAGAAGCATTTAAGGGGTACTCTGCTAATATGAAGTGAGAACGCAATTAACTAGTTGAAACAGTAATATTCCATCATGGTTCCAAATGTCAACAGAAAACAAAGACTATTAGTAACACATTATAAAATTATCCGCAGAGAAACCTAAATCGGTGCACAATTAATAATATCCGGTGGTCATGTTGAAATGTCAGGCTTGCAGCAATGGGTGTATTTATTGTCTTCGTGGCCCTGCAATATAGGATAGATTCCATGTGCCTCAAAGAACTGTTAGGATGCAGATTTCAGTAATGGTATCACTGTGTTTGTTTTAATATCTTGTTTTAGGACGTTACACAAAGCCATCTATATATCTGTTTTCCTATGAATGTATGTATGAATATATCTATCTATCTATCTATCTATATATCTATCTATCTATCTATCTATCTATCTATCTATCTATCTATCTATCTATCTATCTATCCATCCATCCATCCATCCATCCATCCATCCATCCATCCATCCATCCATCCTTCTATCTATCTATCTATCTATCTATCTATCTATCTATCTATCTATCTATCTGTCTGGCTGGCTGTCTGTCTGTCTGTCTGTCTGTCTGTCTGTCTGTCTGTCTGTCTGTCTAGTATCTATATAGTTGTCGGTCCGACGGTCGCTCGGTCAGTTTGTCTGTCTTTCTGTCTGTCTATCTGTTTTGTGTCTGTCCCTCTGTCTGTCTTCTCTGTCTGTTTGCCTGGCTGGTTGGCTGGCTGTCTATCTGTCTGTCTGTCTGTCTAACTGGAGTGCTAGAAATGATGTAAATGGTTAATGTAAGACGGCAATGGGTGCCCAACTTTTGACTTTTCAAAAATAAAATTGGTTTGTATGTTTGTTGTATCTAACTGTCTGTCTGTCTGTCTCCCAGCGCCCCTGTCAGCGTGTCCACCTGCCTCTCTGTCCGCCTATTCAATAATAATAATTAATGAGAATAATGATCATCATCAAGTGCCCCGCCAGCTTGCGTAGACGTTTATATTTCATTGCTCTCCTCAGATCTCGGTCTGTCGTGTTCAGGACCAACTCTGCTGATGATATTCCTCCATGCCACCGTCTCAATCCATCCAGCATCATTTCTCTTGGTCGACCTCTGCCTCTCTACCCTTCGATATTTCCAGTTGTCACGATGTTCTCCAATGCCTCTATCCTCATCACATGACCAAAGAACGCTGTTTTTTTTCTTCTTATTGTTGACTGCAATGTTATAGTTTCATTAGCCTCTTTCAGGCAGTTGTTTTTTTTTATTATGGCAGTCCAAGTTTAGTTTAGTTTAGTTTAGTTTAGTTTAGTTTAGTCGATGGATCAACATCACGGCACACGGGTGCAACCCATAAGTGCTCCGTTCTCCTCCTAACTCAAACCTGAGTCTGGAGAAACTAAGCTCAGTGCACGAACTCCGTAGCACCGGCGAGGATCTTGAAATACTTTGGGTAGATTTTTAACTCGAAATTTTGCCCGGGCAGCGCCATTTGGCTACTCTTTTTCGATTTCCAACTGCCAAGAGATATTTTTACGTGCGCAACAATACACACGGGCGTCCGATCTCACTACCCAGAGATCAGGGGACATTTTACTAGAATAGTCCTAGAGAAAAAATTCCGGTCATCACCGTGGCTTGAACCCGGGACCTCCAGCACTCGAGGCGAACACCATACCTGGAGACCAAGCAGCCCCCAAGCCAGGTCCAAGCATAATAATTAGCATCAATTAGTCATATACTAATGATCAATGCACATGTCCTATCTGTTTATAATAAAATATATTGCTATTGTGATTGCTTAAGATTATCCTAACAATTAAGACATCAGTAGAATAATCTGTAAGGACAGACTAAAATAGGACACACTGTTAGTCTGTCCATCGTAACTACTTCCACTACTGCTATTAATTCTAATACTACTACTACTACTACTACTACTACTACTACTACTACTACTACTACTACTACTACTACTACTACTACTACTACTACTACTACTACTACTACTACTACTACTACTACTACAACTGCTGCTGCTGCTGCTGCTGCTTCTACTACTACTACTACTACTACTACTACTACTACTACTACTACTACTACTACTACTACTATTACTATTACTACTACTACTACTACTACTACTACTACTACTACTACTACTACTACTACTACTACAACTGCTGCTGCTGCTGCTACTACTACTACTACTACTACTACTACTACTACTACTACTACTACTACTACTACTACTACTACTACTACTACTACTACTGCTGAGACTACTACTATTGCTTTCTACTACTAATACTATTACATCTGCTAATCCTTCATATCCACGCGCACACACACACACTCTCTCTCTCTCTCACACACACCCACTCACACACACACATTCACACACACACACACATAAACTCACATCTTCTTATTTCTCCAGACAGGTGGTGAGTCGGTGAGGCGGAGTGGCAAGTGTTTTATAGTGAGTGTTTTGGTGAGTGTGCTGGTATTCTCCCTGGAGGTGACAGTCGTGACTTCTGTGACGCCCTTGAATAATGGATATGCTGGCAACAGAGGTGAGTACATGCGTTTCAGTCATTGTAACCTCATAATCATCATCATCATCATCATCATTATCAACATCACCATCATGATCATCGTCTTCGTCGTCATCATTATCATCATCCTCATTATCATCAGCATCTTCATCTCCCCATGCTCATAATCATAACTCTCATCATCCTGATCATCATCATCATCATCATCATCATCATCATCATCATCATCATTATCATCATCATCATCATCATCATCTTCTTCTTCTTCTTCTTCTTCTTCTTCTTCTTCCCTTGTCCAATTGTGTGAATGAGATACCTTCCTTTTCCTTTAATTGATGATTCCCCACATTGCCAGCCACAATACTCGATTCTTCTTACAAGTCCATACATTATGGCGTTGATGATCATGTATATTTAGAGCCTTCTGCCTCTTGTGCTGCGAATCGTTCCTCCATGACATGATGTCAAGCTGTCCTGCATCTTCTCTCTTCGTCTCCTCCTACCTTCCCTTTTCTCCATTCTTCCCCATATGACGACATTCTCCAGCTTCCCCCCTTCTGATGACATGTCCAACGAATGCGGACTGTCTACTTCTGATATAACCAGTCCACACTTTCTTCATTTCTCAGTCTACCCAGTCACGTTCTTCTCATCATTCTACTATAAAACCACATCTCCACAGCCTCCGACAAACCCTCACTTGTCTGCTAATTGTCTATGATTCATTTCCGTACATCAGGATTGGCTCAATATATCTTTTAAAACCTCTTTTCCTCATATTGATAGATAGAGATAAATTGCAGAGAACATTCTCTATCTTATGAAATAACGCCATAGCATGGACTATTTTAGCCGGCTTCGTGGCTTAGAGGTTATGACTTTTCTCCGTAATCTCGTATACTCTCGTCGGTAACGTGATGACGGTGTGAATCAGCAGTGGTTCGAATCGCATCGGTAACTTACGAGGTATGTGAGCCGGCCGCTCAGAAAGCAATGGCAAACTACTGAGCGTAATCTTGCCAAGCTGAACGATGCTGGTGTTGACAGCGATGTCCTGTAAAGGATATGCAAAAAAAAATATGTACTATTCTGCATTACCTTCATTAATAATCTTAAATCTTCTTCAATCTCAGCGCCGAATGTTGGGCAACGCTTACCAAACCCGACACCCTATATTGTGCCAACGGCTTCGGGCGGAAGAGCCCAATTGGGAGGGTACAAGCCTTATCCTGGTGCGAGGAAATGCAACCCAAAGACAAAATAGTCATGGCAGGGCAGACTAGGCCCTAAGCCTTGGTTGGCAGCTGGTCTAGGATCGAAGCTACGACAGGCGGACAGTTAGAACATTGCTTTGCTGATCCGGCAGCTTCTGCAGCTTGTCTTGTTCCAGATGTAGGGGTGCTAACTTTCCTCTGGAGTGAACTAGGCAGGCAGAGAGAGGGATCATGCTGCATGGGCAACACATGGTTTCTTTATTTTAGCCAAGGCTTTGTGCTATGGAGAGGCAATACCTCCATCCCTGGTCTTAACCGGTCTCGGAAACAAAGCGAGAGGCAACTATTACGGGTTATAAGTCCTTATCAGTTGGCGTAGACATGGGGCGCCACGCGTTGCCTCTGACGGTGGGAGACACCTACATGTGTCACTGATCAGCTACCGCCCGCCTCAAGCTGGGCAGTCCCCGGCCAATTGGGTGCTGATCCGCCACAGTCTGCCTGCTTCAATGGGTGCTTGGGGCTAGGACAAAATCTGAATCGCAGGCTGTAAAACCAATGCACCTGGTACTAATAAAAAAAGAATAATAGAAACCTCAATCTACGGCTTGCAACCTGGAACGTAAGAACCATGTGTCCAGGATTTTCCACTGACTTGACAAATATTGATGATGTGAGAAAAACGACTGTGATTGATGCTGAACTCAGTCGTCTTAACATTGATATTGCTGGCCTGCAGGAGAATCGCCTCGCTGAGGAAGAGTCACTCAGGGAAAACAATTACACCTTTTTTTTGGGAAGGGTAGAGGGCAGGCAGAAAAAAGGCAACATGGTGTGGGCTTTGCAGTGAAGAATTCGCTACTGGGAATGATTGATATCCCAGCTGGAGGTAATGAAAGATTATTATCCCTGCGCTTGGCAGCCTCTTGTGGATTTGCCACCATTATCACTGCATATGCACCGACACTCGCTTCCTCTGATGATGTGAAGGATGCGTTCTATGAGCAGCTAGACTCTGTGATCAAAGCAGTTCCTAAATCCGACTACATTTATATGCTCGGTGATTTCAATGCTCGTGTGGGCATGGAATCGAGTTCATGGCCAGTGTGCCTTGGAAAATACAACATCGGTCGCATGAATGAAAATGGGCAAAGGCTGCTAGAGCTTTGCACCAGTAATGACCTATGTATTACAAACTCCTTTTTTAAAATAAAAGAGATGCATAAGGTCACATGGAAACATCCAAGATCCGGCAATTGGCACCAGCTGGACTTCAATATCACACGGGGACAACATCTGAACCATATATCATTTACTAGAAGTTACCACAGTGCTGACTGTGGTACAGATCATTCTTTGGTTGTTGCAAGGGTTAGACTGAGACCAAAGAGAATCTACACAGCTAAACACAAATCTAGCCCCAGGATTAATATTACTAACACTGACGATCCTGGAAAGTGCTTTGAATTTCAACAGCAACTTGAAGATGCTTTTACTGTTACATCAGAAAAGTGTATAGTAAATGATAAATGGAGTAAACTTAAGAAAACTATTTATAAAACAGCTGTAGGGGTTTATGGCACAGTGGATCATAAGAGGCAGGACTGGTTTGCACCAAACAGCCAGATACTGCAGCCCTTGATATATAAGAAGAAGATAGCTCTCTTAAGAAACAAGAAAAGACCAACGCGTAACACTCTGAGTGAGATGAAGCAATAGAGGAAGGATGTACAAAAGGCTGCCAGGTAGTGTGCAAATGACTATTGGATCAAGTTATGTGAGTCCATTCAAATCGCAAGTGATAAGGGAAACATCAGAAGCATGTATGAAGGGATAAAGAAAGCCTGTGGTCCAATGATAAAAAGACGTGCACAGCTGAAAACCTTGACTGGAGAAATCATCACTGATAAGAAACAGCAGATGGATAGATGAATAGAGCACTATTTAGAGCTTTACTCAGGTGAGACCAAGCTAGCGGATGATGCCCACAACGCCATAGAAGCCTTACCAACTCTTGACCACCTGGACAGACTTCCCACTATAGCAGACGTTAAGTGTGCTATAAATGAGCTTGCGCCTGGCAAAGCTCCAGGTAAGGATGGGATTCCAATAGAGGTAATCAGGAGTGGGCAAGACACACTCGCTCTACAGATCCACCAGCTAATAGAGCTGTGCTGGCGAGAAGGACAAGTCCCACGGGATTTCAAAGATTCAAACATCATAACGATGTTCAAAAACAAGGGTGATCGGAGCGACTGCAACAACTATATGGGTATCTCACTTCTGTGTATTGTTGGGAAAGTATTTGCCAGAATTGTTCTCAGCAGACTTCAAGTCCTGGGAGATCAAGTCTACCCCGAATCACAGTGCGGCTTCCGTCAGAACCGGTCTACCATTGATATGATATGGGAACAGAATCAACCACTGTTTATTGCCTTCATCGACCTCACAAAGGCATTCGATTTGGACAGTCGTGAGGGACTGTTCAAAGCACTAAAGAAGATTGGCTGCCCACCAACTCTTCTGTCCATTGTGGAATCGTTCCACACAGGCATGAAGGGTATAATCAAGTTTGATGGCTCAACTTCAGAAGAGTTTATAATCAAGAGTGGAGTTAAGCAAGGTTGTGTACTAGCTCCCACACTCTTTGGGATATACTTTTCACTTCTGCTGAAATATGCCTTTCGTGATCAGGATGACAGTATATACATTCACTCACGCTCAGATGGTGGCCTCTATAATGCTCAGAGATTGAAGGCCAAGACCAAAATTAGGAGAGTACTAATCAGAGAGGTGCTTTTTGCAGATGATGCTGCGATTACGACGCACTCTGAGGAAGAATTACAACATCTACTATCTGCATTCTCCAATGCTTGTTCTGAATTTGGTTTAACAATTAACAAAAAGAAGACACAGATTATGTCACAAGGTGCACATGGTGTACCATCAATATTTATTGACGACGCCGGACTGGAGATAGTAGACCATTTTACATATCTAGGATCAGAGGTAAATAGCAAATTATCCCTCGATCAGGAAATCAACATCAGGATTGGCAAGGCAGCAACAACAATGAACATGTTAGCAAAAAGAGTCTGGGAGAACAGGAAGCTTACTGCTAAAAAAACAAGTTCTCGTTTACCAAGCCTGTGTCCTTAGTACTCTTCTTTATGAGAGTGAAACCTGGACAACTTACTCACGCCAAGAGAAACGTTTAAACAGCTTTCATATGCGGTGTCTGCGAAGAATACTTGGTATTAAGTGGCAAGACAAAATCACAAATACTGAAGTATTGGAAAGATCAGGTTGTGTGACGGTGTATTCAATGCTCAGTCTTCGTAGACTTAGATGGATAAAACACGTTAGGAGGATGGATGATGGTAGAATACCAAAGGACATCTTTTTTGGTGAATTACAGACGGGTAGGAGATCTCAGGTCGGCCTCTACTACGATACACAGATGTGTGTAAGCGGGAAATGATTGATACAGGCATTGATAATGCACATTGGGAGGAAGTCGCCGGTCATCATGTTGCATGGAGGGCAACTAACAGAAATGGAATAAAGACAAAGGAGAAAATGATTGCAGATAAAGCGCACACAGAGCGTGAGAGACGTAAGATGGTGCAAAATGGTGGAAATGACCATGATTTCACATGCATTTACTGTGGGCAAACATTTGCAGCAAGAATTGGCCTTACCAACCACACTCGCCACCGCCATGGGTCGTAGTTATTAAGCGTTTTTGAAGCACAATGTACCAAACTATAGTCTGTCAAGACGGAAAGGTGCCAATGAATCTTCAATCTGCTGTTAATACTTAACTACATTGATTTATTTTTGATTGGTTCTATTCATCTTTGGTTATCTCATCTCATCATGTTCCTCTTGTACCTTGCGGTGTCGAGGTAAAGTATAAACATCGTGAGAGTGCCAGATAATGGGCTTCATATATCGATATTGCCATGGACTCTGCTATTACCTCCGTCCAACGTTTACGTGGTCGGCCTCTTCCTCTTTTTCCGTCTGGTCTGTACATCATTGCTTGTTGTGGTATGCTGTTGAATGGTAACCTACTTGCATGGCCAAACCATTTGACGTGCTGCTTTCAAATAAAATCTAGTGCTGCTTTAAACCCCACTTTAGTTCCGATTTCTTCATTTCTGATCTTATCTCGTCTTGATACGTTGAGTATTCTTCTCAGGAATCTCATTTCTGTTGCTGTGATTTTTCTTTCCTCTTTTTCTGTCATTGTCCAGGTTTGGCATTAGTAGCATAGAGTTGGTAGGAAGATTGTGTTGTAAAGTGCTTTCTTAGTATTTGTTGATAAATGTTTGTTCTTAAGTATTGGTGCCATTTGTCCAATGAGTTGGTTTGCCTTATTGCATCTATTTTCAATTTCGTCTTCTGATCTGCCATTTGATGATATTATACTTCCTAGGTACTTGAAACTCTTTACTTGTTTCAAGGGATGTTCGTTTAGGTGAATTGTTGTTGTTTGTTCTTCTTTATTTATAGTAATTACCTCTGTTTTGCTTGTGCTAATTGTCATGTTATGTTCCCTACACATTTTGTTTAGACAATTCATGTGGTCTTGTAATTCAGCTTCTGATTTTGCTATTATTTCTTGGTCGTCCATAAACAGGAGTTCATTTAGGAGTTCTCTAATGGTTATATTTGCAAATTGTTCTTCTTCTGTGTTCTCGTCATGCTGTATTCTTGCAGTCTCTGTTTGGCTGGTTTCTTTACATATGTTGTATATGTATGTTATGAACAAGAGAGGGGACAGGACACAAACTTGTCGTACTCGCGATCTTATAATGAAGGGATCTGAGTCTCCTCCAGTTGCTCTCACTATGCATTCACTGTTGTTTTATAAGCTTCTACATATGTTTGTTTGATCTCTACTCACTCCATATTGTTTAAGGATTTCCCACAGCTTTTTTCTAACTACTCTATCAAATGCCTTTTCTTGGTCGACAAAGGCTAATTAGAGTGTTTCTGGTCTTTAAGGTTTTTTTAAGTTTACTGATTCGCATGGCATGTGTTTTCCTGCTCTTTCCTTTCTTCTTGTGGTGGTTCTTATTGTGGCAACAACTGCTTTATGATCTGTGTTTATACTGAAATTGGGCACTGCCCATGCATCTAATATATTTCTCTTTCTGCTATTTCTTGGTAATATAAAATCAATTTGGCTTTTAGTATCTAGATCGTTCCATTTATACCAGGTGTATACTTGTGAGTCTTTATGTTTATATAATGTGTTTGTTATATAGAGTTGGGGTAGCGGGGTAGGGGTATACCCTATCAAAGGAGAAGTAAGGTGCCTCCTTCCCTCCGCTAGCCTACGGGACACCCTTGGGCAAGGTGGAGTACCCGTTTAGCCCCCCAACAGGGTAACGTGAAGCCATGGGAGCAGGTGGTGGATTGGACTTGGGAGCAGCCGACAGATAGTTGTTGGTTATGGTTTCAAGTCAGTGACGGTGGGCAGAGGATCTCTCAGTAGAGACAATGGCTACGGTCATCCGATCAGTATGGTCACTGCCAGGAAGGAAGAATGGTAGACTTCCCTCCTTATTGATTCCCGGGCAGAGGAGGCTCGTTAGCCTTGGTTGGTATCTCTTCTAAGAGAGGGAACTCTAAATCTCAAACCTCCGCTGCCTTGCGGGTATACCCATATGGGAAAGGCTTCGGGAGTAAACCCTGAGGACAAATCCGGAGATGGAGTCCCTAAGGCAGTTCCATGTTGTAAACAACATAGTTCTGGCAACTCCTGCGACGGCACCGATGCCAAGTTGCATTGGCTACTGCCTTTCCCTTGGTCAACATCGGCGACGTGGAGAGGGGGAACCTGCTACTGGGCAACAGCTGGTTCTCCGATTGCCATTGCCCAGGCTTGTGCCCTGAAGAGGTCACTTCAGCACCGCGTAAAGCGGTGACACAACACGGGAAGTAGCATTTGCCGGTTATAAGTCTTAATGCTCGATTGGCGTAGAGCAAGGCGCCAGGGGCTACTTCCGACGGTGGGAGAGATCATCGTATCTCACTAGACAGCTACCGCCCGCCTAAGCTGGGCAGCCCCCAGTCAATAAGGTGTTGTCTCGCCACGGTTCATCTGCTCCTGAGGGTGTGTGGAGCTTAGGGGGAAATCCTGACACATGGACCGCAATCTATACACCTAACAGCAAGAAAAAAACAAAACAACCGGCCCTAAGGCTGGGAACATGGAACGTAAGAACCATGACCCCTGGTATCTCAGACGATCTAAATGAGATTGTGGATGCCCGCAAAACTGCAGTGATAAACAACAAACTGCTAAGACTGGGGATAGACATTGTCGCCCTGCAAGAGACCAGACTCCAAGAATCTGGAAGCATCAAGGAGAGGGACTTCACTTTCTACTGGCATGGCAAGCCGTGCGGAGAGACCAGGGAGCATGGAGTTGGCTTCGCTATCAGAAACAAGCTGCTCAATTCCATCATACCACCAAGTGATGGCACTGAAAGAATATTGAAGCTCCAACTCCAGACAGAGGCAGGCCCAGTTAGTATTATAAGCGTTTACGCCCCAACACTAACTGCAGCATCAGAATCTAAAGACAAGTTCTATGACGACCTTAGCAAAGAAGTCAGTGAAACACCAGAGAAACAACATCTTTTTATCCTGGGGGATTTCAATGCCAGGGTTGGCTCTGACCACGAATCTTGGCCTTCATGTCTAGGACAGTTTGGCGTTGGGAAGATCAATGACAATGGACAACGTCTCTTGGAATTCTGCAGCCACCATAATCTGTGCGTGACCAACACCTTCTTTGACACGAAACCTCAACACAAGGTGTCATGGAGGCACCCCAGATCAAAGAACTGGCACCAACTCGACCTGGTGCTCACTAAACGCAGCAACCTCCGCAATGTACGGATGACTCGCAGCTATCATGGTGCTGACTGCGACACCGACCATTCACTCGTCTCCAGCAAGGTGAAGATAAAGCCCAAGAGAATCTACAGAAGCCGAACAGAAGGAAGACCACGCATTGACACCAGTGGCACCCAAAATAAAGAGAAGGTCAACAAATTCATGCAGGCTCTAGCGGATACTCTGCCCGGCCCCACAGACGGAGATTCCACCGAGAGATGGAGTCATTTTCGCGACACCATCTACAATACAGCACTAACAACATTTGGCAAGAAGCAAACTAAGTCAACCGACTGGTTTGAAGCACACTCTGAAGAGATGCTCCCAGTCCTGGAGATAAAGAGACATGCATTCTCGATGTATAAAACATCACCTTCAGAGAAAACACTGCAGGCATTGCGAACGGCCAGAAATAGAGTACAACAGATGGCAAGAAGATGTGCGAACAGGTACTGGCTACAGCTCTCTGCTCAAATTCAAACTTGTGCAGACACTGGAAATATAAGAGGAATGTATGAGGGCATCAAGCAAGCTGTCGGTCCATCAAAAAATAAGATGGCCCCTTTACGATCAACTGAGGGGGTAATCATAAAAGATCGAGCGAAACAAATGGATCGCTGGGTAGAACACTACTCAGAGCTATACTCAGTGGATAACACTGTCAGCGAAGAAGCTCTGGAAGCCATCGATCAACAGTCCGCCATGCATGCCTTGGATAACGAACCTTGCCTCACAGAAATCAGCGAAGCACTAGACTCTCTCAAATCCGGCAAGGCACCTGGAAAAGATAGTATTCCACCTGAAATTTTAAAATGTAGCAAAGAAACAATCATCCCAGAACTGTATGCAATATTACAGCTCTGCTGGAGAGAAAAATCAATACCACAAGATATGAAAGACGCAAACATCGTTACCCTTTATAAAAACAAAGGCGACAGAAGCGACTGCAACAACTATCGCGGCATTTCCCTTCTCAGCATTACAGGCAAGATTTTTGCCAGAGTAATCCTTAAAAGATTACACATTCTTGCTGAAAGAATCTACCCCGAATCGCAGTGCGGATTTAGACCCAACAGGTCCATCATCGATATGATTTTCTCACTCCGGCAGCTCCAAGAGAAGTGCAGAGAACAGAGGAAGCCATTATATATAGCCTTCATCGACCTCACAAAGGCATTTGACCTCGTGAGCAGAAGCGGCCTTTTTAAGGTCCTTGAAAAGGTTGGATGTCCACCCACCCTTCTTAGTCTCGTGAAATCATTCCACGAAAACATGCAGGGGACCATTTTATTTGACGGCTCAACATCCCAGTCATTCAGCATCAGCAGCGGAGTAAAGCAGGGATGCGTGCTTGCTCCTACACTCTTTGGTATCTTCTTCGCTGTTCTCTTAAGGCAGGCATTTGGAACTGCCACTGAAGGCATATACCTCCACACAAGATCTGATGGCAAACTTTTTAACCCATCAAGACTCAAGGCAAAGACCAAAATAAGACCAAGATGCGTAAGAGAACTACTTTTTGCAGATGATGCAGCACTGACTACTCATACAGCAGAAGATCTCCAAAGGCTCATAGATCGTTTTGCAGCCGCCTGCAAAGACTTTGGGCTCACCATTAGCCTAAATAAAACACAGGTGATGGAACAAGATGCTGATGAGCCTCCGTCAATCAAAATCTCTAATTCTGAATTGAAAGTCGTCCACGATTTTGTGTATCTGGGATCGACAATATCAGATAATCTTTCATTAGAGACAGAAATCGACAGACGCATTGGAAAGGCAGCCACAACATTTTCCAGGCTAGCTAAAAGAGTTTGGGAGAATAATAGACTAACAGAGCGTACAAAAGCTCAAGTATATAAAGCTTGTGTTGTTAGCACACTACTCTACGGGTCTGAATCCTGGACCATGTACTCAAGACAGGAAAGGAAGTTGAATTCCTTCCACATAAGATGTCTGAGACGTATCCTGGGCATAACATGGAAAGACCACATAACAAACAAACAGGTGCTTGAAAGAGCAGATATTACCACAGTGCACACCCTCCTCAAGCAGAGACGCCTCCGGTGGTTGGGCCACGTATCTCGAATGGAGGACGAACGTATTCCCAAAGATCTCCTTTACGGAGAACTAGCCACAGGAAAGAGGCCAACGGGAAGACCCCAAATGCGATATAGGGATGTGTGTAAACAAGATATGAAAACCATTGGAATAGATCCAGACACGTGGGAGAGAGTTGCAACAGACAGATGCTCCTGGAGAAGAGATGTACGAAACGGACTGGTGCTCTTTGAGCGCAATCAGATCCAAAAAACTGAGGAGAGACGGCACAGGCTCAAAGAGCAGTCACTTACTGCGGGACTTGCCTCGTCTCACAGATGCGGAAACTGTGACAGAGATTGTCACTCTCGAATTGGACTATACAGTCACCAGCGGTGCTGCCAGGCACCTCCCAAGCGGCACAACTCTATAGTCCTTCAGGACTGAAAGAGGCCTACTACTACTACTGTTATATAGAGGTCGTGTTGGCTGCATAGCTGTATTAGTCTACTTCCGTTATCAATCATTTTGGTTATGATTATGAAAATTAACTTCTGCAATTATTATTGCATTTCATTGATTGTCACTTATCGTAAAATCATAAGTATGCTTCTATGTTTTGCAGGTCAATGCTACGTGAACGGGCGTTTCTATAGACACGGGCAAGTCTTCACCATTCCTGGAGGTTCCCATTGTCTGAAGTACCGCTGTAACAATGGAGGTTGGGGCGTATACGAAGAAGGTAGTTGGTAATTGTTTGCAGCACTCATGCTATTTGTAATGTTATCTTATCACGAGTTATATTCCCACACATTTGTAATGTTATCTTATCACGAGCTATATTCCCACACATTTGATATTCTCTCCGATGTAGCAGCCATCCCAAAAGTATCTTTACTCACTTTCCCCATGAGGAGTTGGTTGTAATGTTTCCGTTCTTCTTTGACGACTCTTAATTTAAATGTTGCTTATTCTATTCTACCTAGTAATAATATTGAAGATATTATTTTAAATTGAGTTGAGTTGTTTCAAGAAGAGACATCGCAGCGCTGTGGACACTGGCATACGTACTCCGCTCTCATCTTCAACAACCAGCAATCTCATCATCTCATCATGTTCCTCTTGTACCTTGCGGTGTCTAGGTGAAGTATAAACTTCGTGAGAGTGCCCGATTATGGGCTTCATATATCGATATTCCCATGGACTCTGCTATTCCCTCCGTCCAACGTTTACGTGGTCGGCCTCTTCCTCTGTTTCCATCTGGTCTGTACATCATTGCTTGTTGTGGTATGCTGTTGACTGGTAACCTACTTGCATGGCCAAACCATTTGTCTTGCTGCTTTCTAATAAAATCTAGTGCTGCTTTAACCCCCACTTTAGTCCTGATTTCTTCATTTCTGATCTTATCTCTTCTTGATACGTTGAGTATTCTTCTCAGGAACCTCATTTCTGTTGTTGTGATTTTTCTTTTCTCTTTTTCTGTCATTGTCCAGGTGTGGCATTGGTAGCATAGAGTTGGTAGGAAGATTGTGTTGTAAAGTGCTTTCTTAGTAATTTATGATACATGTTTGTTCTTTAGTATTGGTGCCATTTGTCCAATGAGTTGATTTGCCTTATTGCACCTATTTTCGATCTCGTCTTCTGATCTGCCATTTGATGATATTATATTTCCCAGGTACTTGAAACTCTTCACTTGTTTCAAAGGATGTTCGTTTAGGTGAATTGTTGTTGGTTGTTCTTCTTTAGTTATAGTCATTACCTCTGTTTTGCTTGTGCTAATTTTCATGTTATGTTCCCTACACATTTCGTTTAGACTATTCATGTGGTCTTGTAATTCAGCTTCTGATTTTGCTATTAGTGCTTGGTCGTCCGCAAACAGGAGTTCTCTAATGGTTAGATTTGCAGTTGGTTCTTCTTCTGTGTTCTCATCATGTGGTATTCTTGATATCTCTGCTTGGCTGGTTTCTTTACATATGTTGTCTATATATGTTATGAACAAGAGAGGGGACAGGACACAACCTTGTCGTACTCCAGATCTTATGGTGAAGGGTTCTGAGTGTCCTCCAGTTGCTCTCACTATGCATTCACTGTTGTTGTATAAACTTCTACATAGGTTTGTTAGATGTGTACTCACTCCATATTGTTTAAGGATTTGCCACAACTTGTTTCTATCTACTCTATCGGATGCCTTTTCTTGGTCGACAAAGGCTAAGTAGAGTGTTTCATTGTATTCGATTGATTTTTCTATAAGTTGTCTAAGAGCAAAAATTGCATCTGTGCATCCTTTGTTTTTCCTAAATCCAAGTTGTGTTTCGCTTAGCTGGGGTTCTAAAGTAGTTGGTAATCTTTTTTCAAGAATTTTGCAAAATATTTTCCCAGTATGACTCAACAGTGAAATGCCTCTGTATTGTGAGCAGTCTCTTTTGCTGCCTTTGTTTTTCCAAATTGGGAAAACCCAGCAATGGGTTCCAATAATAATGGTACCAGTTCCAGTCTGATTATGCTAGCGTCCGGTCTTTCTTCGGCGAACAATAAACGATTCCTCAAAAGATCGAGCAATTATGCGTTTCCTGCCAATGTTGGCAAAGCAGAAACATGTCATGTTTCACTATCCGTCAGTGAGGATAAATTGTCAAACAAACTATCATTTACTGCCAATATAGTACCGTGTGGTGTATGGCAGGGGGTTTGAGCCTGAGGAATTAAGACCGTCTGGCTAGTGCAATCGCTGCGAACTGTGCAGGTTAGGATATTTCTTCACGCCCCCGACAGAAACAGAAATCCACACCTTAACGAGGATTCGAACCGGGGTCTCCCAAAGGAGAATCCGGTATTCTAGCCACTCGGCCAACCGCTGTGAGAATAATCGATGTCCTATATTAGAACAATTTCAGTGACCATGTGTTTTAATAGCAAGGCACTGGATGATGATAATGTGTTTTAAATATTTCAGCCCACGTATAGTTCATGTGTTCACTTAATATGATATATAACTGTACAGCATGCACATGACAAGATACGGAAACATGTCTGGCACTAATTCGGCAACACATTATGCGTAGCTTCTGTGTGTAAACTATTTGAGCGTCGGCTAGATCCTCTGGTCACTACCTGCCGTCATGATTTATCTGTTCCTACACACTAAACACTTGATCTCCAAGGGCCTGGCCACATCTGCTTACTGTACACGAACACCTACCCAACGGAGCAGACCCAGCCCATATGTCCGCCTGCTAGATTCCCACCACACTAGATGCTGCTTATTTTTGATGTTTTAATTGAAGCATGCCACTTTGCCCGAAGCATGCCTGCCTTCACCCTTCTCAGCACACTCAACGAGTCAGTTACAATCACGACACGTATGTTCTTCAACGAACCGAACGTCTCATTGACTGCCTCCACCTCCATTCTCAGACTAGATCGGTCTCATATGCCAGGCTCTCCTGCACTAAACACATTCCATTAACCAGCACAATGAACCACACGTCACTTCTTTTGCCGCTTAGCACAGAGCCATAAGTGGAGACAATTATATTAAGTATAACAAGAATGGTTTCCTTGTGGGGCAACAAGCCTGAGTTGGTGTTCGCAATGTGATGTATTGTGAAGTTACTTTTGCAGATCGACAGTGTGCGTGCGTGCGTGCGCGCGCGCGTGCGTGTGTGGGGGGGGGAGGGGAGGGGGAGATATTCTGAAAACGTAAAGAATAAAGATATCGATATAGTCGCCAACGCGTTCAATGCAAGTCTTCCAGTGCCGATATATTGCTTCGATTCTTGTAGAAAAATGGTATCTTAGTAGCGTGTGCAGCCACTCATGCATCACTTGATGTACCCCTCCATCTCCGTCACGCTATTTTGAAACTTCCTACTCCACTCTTTCACTTGCTGGACTGACAGGCATGCATCACCATATTGGACCTTCATTCGCCGATGAATTTCTACATCTTTCACCCTTCACTGATCAACATACTGATTATAGAACGCTGCTCTTCTTTGGTGCATGACAAAAGTGAGGCGGCCATTTTTAAACTGTCTTTATTACGTCACCGTTTTCATCTGCACCATGATTCCACGTGCTTAACACTACTGCCATTCTCAACAATAATATTGACAGGTTACAAGATAACAGCTTGGTTATTGTAATTTATATCAGACTTTTCAGGTTTTAATTTGAAGTTCCCTCGTTATTAACATCACTTCTGTAATTCTGTTAACGAGGCCATGTCCTTTCTTTTGACTCTCTGCTCCAGTACTATCATTCATTTCTTGTTCCTGTGTTTCATTTTTAGGCAGCAGAACTATTTTTTTTCGGTTATCACATGTTTAAGATGAGGGCCAACAACTCTTTCTTTCTTTCTTTTTTTCTTTTTCCCAACGCCGCTTCCTTTCTCCCGAGTATGTGGTGTGATAGAACATGTTGTAGGCCTGAGTGCACGGAGGCATAGATGGCCAATCGTTTCCTCACTTTCGCAAGCGACGAGCTTAAGCGTTGAATCCGCGTCCGATCTTGCTTACTAAACATCAGAGCAGTTCGCAATGAACTAATGCCCTAGCAGCGTATATACATTCTAAAAACATATTGTGTAGTATCATATGCTTTACTTTACTTACTGGGCGCAGGGTGGATGGTGGAAGTGGATGTAGTATCCTGTACATGTAAAGTTAAGACATTTCATTTCTCTGGTTCCAGGATGCGAGCACGAAGGAGCATGTCACCCCGTGGGCTCCGACTTCGATGATGAATGTATCACCTACACCTGCAACAAGTCCTTCCAGGATGGCTACAATTTCTATCAGCCAATCAGAATCAGGACCCGTAGGTTTCATTCGTCTCGTTATTATTTTCCCTCGTGCAAACCATTTTTAAAAACAACTCATTTTAGGCTGGGTGGACGTGGGAGTTCATATCAATTTAAATAATTGGTATAAATGAGTTATTGCACCACCCAGCTAATCGTTAAATGTGTACGTGGCCAATTTCTGAGAGCAAGGCGACGGGTGTGAGACTCACAATAAGAAGGGGATGTAAATGTAAATGTTACAAAAACAGTCATGCAATATTGTAAACCAACATCAAGGAAAACACTTCTTTCAATATCCGAACATGGTAGACGCCTGGCTCATAAATAAGAACCCCAAGACCAACTGAACACATGGCTAGGAGGCTGGAAGTAACTAAACAATTACACGCTGATGTCAAATGAAAACATGACTTAGAGGATGGACGTAAGCAAACAATTACACTGATACCAAATGAAGACATGACTAGGAGGCTGGACGTAAGCAAACAATCAGACACACGTGTCGGCCAACATTTCAACTGAAACCTTTATCAACGGGAAAAAAAAATAAACAAATAAACAAATTAAAATAAATAGAACAACAGGAAATAGATAAAACATAAGAATACGTAACTCGAAATCTGAAAAGTCATCTGATCAACACAAAAACAAACCGCTTCCCTGTTTTCGAAAGCTATTTTGGCTCATACAAGTATGATGTCTCGGAAACTGAAAAAGTCGACCATAGTAACAAGTGTGGCGGGTTAAAACGAACTGCGATGGAGGACGTGGGTTACATAAGAAGAAGGATTTACTGACAGGACATAAGATGGACACGGGACATTGAAGACACCGTGTGCATGAAAGTGGGTATGGCTGAACAATTTAAACAGGATGGACAATCTGTCCAGTGAGTCGAGATGAGAGCGGCATTCTGCAAAGATGGCGACAGGACGACTATGACAACGATGAAACATGCAAAGAAGACGACGACGAAGACAAACACGATTAACACGACGAAGATATTCAAGAAGACGGCGAATATGGTCTAGAACACCCAAATGACAACGACGAATATGAAAAGGAGATCTCGACGATGAAAAACCCAAAGAAAGCGATGACAATGTAGGCGATGATGTTGTTTGTCCATCAAGAATGATGATGACCATTGATTTCATCCAGTAGGGTTGAAAATATGGAGCCGTGGGTTCTAAGATGGCTGATAAGGCCTATTTTGGCTCGAAATGTTCTTTGACAATGTGGGCAAGGAATGCTTGACGTTCAAGGAGGAGGATCTCCTGCAGTGGTTTTTCTGTCCAGCCTTTTCTTCACGGCTCTTGCAGTCCTGGTTGCTTCACAATTGACTTTACCCTTATGTAATGATGTTCGCCACGAATTACGGTCTTTAGCAGCAGTCTCTCAGGTGTCAAGATGCATTCCAAAAGCTTTCAGTTAGATTTTCAGAGTGCCTTAAAAGTGTCTCCTCATAATTCCTTGGGAGCGTTTACCACAACGCAGCTCGCCGTAAAAAAAAATTATTTACGGAGCCTGTGATCTGGCATACGAGTTAAGTGACCAGCCTAGCGAATCTGATTTATCATTAGTAGAGTGTGGATACATGGCATGGACGCTCTTTCTAGAACTGTAGTGTCTGGGATCTTGTCTTGCCATTTAATCTTTAATAGCTTCCTAAGTCAGACTGTGTGGATGTGGTTTAATTTCCTAGTATGACGCTGATAAACAGTCCAGGTTTCACAAGCATATAGCAGTGTGGATAATACAACTGCTTTGTAGACTTTTAGCTTTGTTTGCAGGCTTATTCCAATTCTGTCCCATACATTCTTGTACAGTCTGCCAAAGGCCGCACTGGTCTTGGAGATTCTTGCATTCACTTCGTCGTCAATTGTGACAGCATGTGACACAGTGCTGCCAAGATAGGTGAATTTGTCCACAACACTTAGTCTATGATTATTCACTTTGATATTCGGCACAGTGTGATTATTCCCTGAAGCTGGCTGGTACATAACTACAGTCTTCTCCAAGTTGATACTGAGCCCAAAATTGGCACAGGCATATGAAAAAGCTGAAACATTGTATTGCATGTCTGCATCTGAGTTGGCATTTAGAGAGCAATCATCAGCAAACATTAGTTCTCTGACGGTGTCGCTGTTAGTTTTGGTTTTGGCTTTCAACCTTCTGTGATTGAACAGGTTTCCATCCATGTGGTAATTTATGTCTATTCCAATGTCATTGTTCTCGAAGGCATTCGTCAACATAGCTGAAAACATGAGGCTGAACAGTGTTGGTGCCAGGACACATCCTTGTTTCACTCCATTGGTGACAGGAAAGGGCTCAGACAGTTCACAATTTTCCTGTACTCTTGCCTGCATACCATCATGAAATAGCCGCACTATTTGGACAAACTTTTGTGGACAGCCATATTTCGCCATAATCTTCCACAGTCCTTCTTTACTGACTGTATCAAAAGCCTTGGTAAGGTCAATGAAAGTGGAGAACATTTCAGAGTTATGTTCCTGACATTTCTTTTGAAGCTGCCTTGCAGCGAAAATCATGTCAACAGTTCCTCGTTCTTTTCTGAAGCCACATTGACTCTCACGAAGAAGATCTTGATCGAGATGGGCTGTGAGGCGATTGAGAAGAATTCTGGCGAGTATCTTACCTGCGATTGAGAGCAAGGAGATGCCTCAGTGGTTGTCACAGGATTGGCGGTGTCCTTTACGTTTATAAAGGTGGACTATTGACGCATTCTTGAAATCTTGTGGCATGGTTTTGTTCACCCACATGTTTGTAAAGAATTCGTGAAGCTGCTCTATTAGGATCGGCCCACCTGCCTTGTATATCTCTACTGGGATGAAGTCAGGACCAGGCGCCATTCCACTGGAAAGTTAGTGGATGGCTTTGTTTAGTTCCACTATGGTTGGCAGGTCATCAAGTGTATCATTAGTGGGAACATGAGGAAAGTAGTTGATGGTTTCATTATCGAAGAAGGAAGTTGCATTTATGATGTTGCTAAAATGCTCTGCCTAGCGTTGAAGGATTTCTGTCTTACCAGTGACCAATGTTCCCCATCTGCACTGAGGAGAGGAACTATGTCTGGATGACCGTTGACCGCTTTAAGTGAGTCGTAGAAGTTTTTCATGTCATGTCTGTCAGCAAAGCCCTGAATTTCATCAGCTATGTTGCTCAGCCAGGAGTCCCGCATGTGCCGAAGTTTCTGCTGCACTACTCTCCGAATGTTATTGAAGGCATCTTTTTTTTTTTTTAATGTTGATTTCGGGTCATTGAAATGTGCTTTGAGGAGAAGATGTTTCTCGGCCAGCAATTGGTTGATGTCTTCAGAACTTTCATCAAACCAGTCTTTATGCTTTCGGTGGACTGGACCCATTATTTCCATAGCAGTGTTGTAAATTATTTCATTTAGGGCTCTCCACTCTGAGTCCGCGTCCTGTTTAGCTGCAGCATTTGGCTTGAGGCGGGCTTTCAGGATGGTTTCAAACGACAGCTTCATTTGTTTGCTGTTTACGCGGGTGGCATTTATTTATTTATCTTTTTTCCATTTCACCCATTGAGGACGCCGTGGTGGATTGATGTGGATGTTTATTTTCGAGATAATGAGACGATGGTCTGTACAACATTTGCCACGACATGTGGATTTTGTCACCCGAACATGTTGTCTGTCACTCCTCCTGACGATGACATAGTCAATGATGTGCCAAGCGATGATAGAGAAGAAGGGGAAGCAGCGGCAGCTGAAGAAGTAGTAGAAGAAGAAGAAGAAGAAGAAGAAGAAGAAGAAGAAGAAGAAGAAGAAGAAGAAGAAGAAGAAGAAGAAGAAGAAGAAGAAGAAGAAGAAGAAGAAGAAGAAGAAGAAGAAGAAGAAGAAGAAGAAGAAGAAGAAGAAGAAGAAGAAGAAGAAGAAGAAGAAGAAGAAGAAGAAGAAGAAGAAGAAGAAGAAGAAGAAGAAGAAGAAGAAGAAGAAGAAGAAGAAGAAGAAGAAGAAGAAGAAGAAGAAGAAGGAGGAGGAGGAGGAGGAGAAGAAGGAGGAGGAGGGTGAGGAGAAGAAGAAGACGAAGAAGAAGAAGAAGAAGAAGAAGAAGAAGAAGAAGAAGAAGAAGAAGAAGAAGAAGAAGAAGAAGAAGAAGAAGAAGAAGAAGAAGAAGAAGAAGAAGAAGAAGAAGAAGAAGAAGAAGAAGAAGAAGAAGAAGAAGAACATCATCACCAACAACAACAACAACAACAACAACAATAACAACAACAACAACAAATAAGAACAAGAAGACGTAGAAGAAGAAGACAAAAAAGAAGTTAGTTAAAGGCAAATTAGATGAATAGGAAGATTACAAGTAAGTCGAAGACGAAGATGAAACCGCAACTATGACAATAAACATATGAGATGAGAAAAGAATACAAATAATACAATAATACCCACAAAGTGTGATTAACTCTTGCAGGCTGTCAGGACTACTACGGTGCCTGTCGTGAATCGGGCAGCCAGTTTCCCAAGGCCATCAATGGCCGACTGTACCAGCAGTGCTCCTGCACCACTCGCAGTGATGGTTTCGTGAGCTACAGATGCCAAGGAAAATAAAAACACAGGCGTTAATCTGGGAACTCTTTCAGACAACGCTACAAGTATGAAGTTCACAGTCTGAAACAACAAGATAACTCATCTCAGCTCATCTTGTTCTTCTTATACCTTGCGATGTTGAAGTGTAGCATAAACAGGGAGAGAGTGCCATTTTATGGACTTACATGGTCGGCCTCTTCTGTCGGTTCTGTGCTTCATTGTTTCTTGTGGTATACTCTCAGTTGGTAGCCTAGCCATGTGGCTGAACCCTTGCGCTTGCTGTTTTCTGATTAAATCTAGTGCTCCAGTTTAGTCCTGCTTTATTCATGTCTGACTGTCTCTCTTCTTCTTAGGTATTCTTCTCAGAAATCTAATTTCGTTTGTTGTAAACTTGTCTTTTCTCTGTGTTCTGTCATCGCCCATGTTTGGCATTGGTAGAATAGATTTGGTTGGAAGATTGTGTTGTAGAGTGATTTTCTCATCTACTGATACGTGTTTGGTTTTTAGTATTGGTGCACTGTTTCAATGTCTTATTGTCTTATTGCATCTATTATCGATCTCGTCTTCAGATTTGCTATTTGATTGTATTATGCCTCCTAAGTATAATTATATTCTTGAATATATATTCTATGTGAACCCAAATACATCAGTTGCAAAATACACATATTAGTGTTGATCATTTATATGTGTTTGTTCCATTGTATAATGTATGAGCAGGTACAATTATCTCGGAACAGTAATAACATCTGATGGGAGATGCCTTGAAGAGATTAGAACAAGAATCGCCATGGCAAAAGTAGCCTTTAGCAAGATGAAAAACATATTGACCAATATAAAGATGTCAATTGAAACGAGAAAAAGAGTGTTGAGATGCTACATTGAACCTGTACTTTTGTATGGATGTGAAGCGTGGACAATGAGCAGTCAGGCTGAAAAACATCTGATGGCTGTAGAGATGTGGTATCTGAGGAAAATGCAAAGAATACCATGGACAGCCAGAAAGACCAATGAACAAGTCCTTCAAGAAACAAATGAAGATCGTAAATTGATTAGAGAAATTAGACGTAGACAGTCAAAATTTTTTGGGCATGTTATGAGAAGAAATGGATTGGAGAATTTGGTGACAACTGGTAAGATCGAGGGGAACAGACCAAGGGGAAGACCTAGAAGCAAGTACCTGGATGGCTTGGCCTTGTGGCATGGTCGAGACAGAAACACGGAGCTGATCCACGACTCTGGTGATCGAGTGAGATGGCAGAACATGACCGCCCACGCTTACCGGCATGGCACATGATGGATGGATGGATAATGTATGAATTGTGACAGTTTTTACTCGTTTTTTGTTATTTACCCCAAATGAACAATAGGGCCTCAACCAGCCCACGCGCAGCCATTCAATATGATGCTCTCTCCTGCAGCGTCCCTCCCCCCCCCCCCCCCCCCCATGTTTTTTTCCGATTGAGTTCGTCTCTGCCTCCAAGTCTCTCCTCCGTATGCTTTCACGGCCTCCTCTATTTCTTTTACTCTGACGTTTCAAAGAAATAACTTTCTATGTGTCGCTTCAACTTCGATCCTCTTTCTATGGAAGTATTTCAGATCTAGCTTTGCACTCCAAGAAATAAATGAAAACCGTAAACTGTTTAGAGAAATTAGAGGTAGACAGTCACCATTTTTTGGTCATGTTATGAGATGAAATAGAAGAAATGTCTTCCACCACTTCTTTTTTCATCCTCAGTTTTTCTATAACCTCTGTATTTGATTGGAATGTATTTAGTTGTCTCCTTAACTTCCACATGAGTGATTCTGTCATTTCATTTCACCACACATTCTGTCCATACACTAATTCAAGAATGTTTGTAGTTTATTCTGAACTGTTTTGATCCTGCTCGATATTTCTGTTCCATACAACAGTATTAAATTAACGTTGAAGATAAATATTCTAGGCATGATGCTTTTATAACTTACTTTGCCCTGCACACATGTTCTAGCGCTATGACAGTTTATTTTGCCATTTGTATTCTTATTTTAATTTCTTTGAACGTCCATTCATCCACACACCTCCTTCCCCTCTTTCCCTCTGTGTCTTCATTAAGTATGAAACCAACGTGCGCTTAGATGGCGGAAGTCCGGAGTTTTCACTTTGTAGTTTAGGATGGTGACATCCAGCACTCCTGATCCATGACATATACACACTCTCCTATATCTATAAGAGCTGCTGGCTCTGTGGCAAGAGGGTTACGAATGCAGTTCGCAATCCTGCATACCACGTTTGAAACACAGCTGTGGTGGATTTGAGTGCAGACCGCCTTCCATTGTTTCCGTAGATAGGTATGAGTACCGGTCGTTTGAAAGCAATGGCACACTACTGAACATAAACAAACAGCCAAAAACCTGCGACGTCCATTAAAGAATATGCAACTCTTTAATTATAGGCGGTAGATTTATGAGACTGCCCTATCGGTGGCTCATTATGGTGCGGCCTGTCTCGCTTTACGAAGGTTTTGCATTACATTTAGGACTTCTTCATTCGGTTCATGAAAGCAAATTTTCTCGGAGGACCTTATGAGCTCGTCGTTGACTGAGGTCCGTGCTCTATGAGATGTTCGTGCCCTGAGGTGAAAACGTCCGTGCCATATAGGACATATAGGAATATCAATTACAACTGGACCCTTGAGGCCACTAACACAGCACATAATCAAATTCACAAGAACTGATAGTCAGCCATAGAAGTAGAACGAACGAAGAAACTTTATTTTCAGAGAGTTAAGAATTGGACTGGTAGGCCCCTGTGACATGCAGACGGAAGTAGAGTAGTCACATTAGAGATATACGAATGTCGTGTTTGTCATGTGTCGAAATACACTTGTTTCGACCAGAAGAAACAGTGTGTTACAGGACATCAAGAACTTGTAGCGGAAGAAGTAGTGTACAAGACATCAAGAACTTGTAGCGGAAGAAACAGTGTGTCAAGGATATCAAGAATTTGTAGAGGAAGAAGTAATCTGTTACAAGACATCAAGAACTTGTAGAAGAAGAAACACTGTGTTACAGAACATCAAGAACGTGTAGCGGAAGAAACAGTGTTACAGGACATCAAGAACTTGTAGCGGAAGAAACAGCGTGTTACAAGACATCAAGAACTTGTAGAGGAAGAAACAGCGTGTTACAAGACATCAAGAACTTGTAGAGGAAGAAACAGAGTGTTACAAGACATCAAGAACTTGTAGCGGAAGAAACAGAGTGTTACAAGACATCAAGAACTTGTAGCGGAAGAAACAGCGTGTTACAGGACATCACGAACTTGTAGAGGAAGAAACAGTATGTTACAGGACATCAAGAACTTATAGCTGAAGAAACAATCTGTTACAAGACCTCAAGAACTTGTAGATGAAGAAACAGTCTCCTACAAGATACCATGTGACAAGTATGTTATATAGCACCATATATGTAGAATAAGAGTCATGATATGTCAAATGTAATGCATGGTTTTGTATAGCAAGTATATTACATGATATCATACATCCACTATGTTACATCGCATAATATGCATGAATGTTACACGATATTATAAGCCAATATGATGATGACATATGCCAGTAAGTTAATAAAACAGTTAGTTGCATATGCTTTGCAGGACGTCGTAGTCGAAGCCAGTATTTTTTTAAATGTCTGTTATCTCTTGTATTTGCAGCAAAGAATTTCAATGGCTCGGAACGCTGAAGAAGAAGAAGAAGTTATCTCTTGGCAAGTTTACGTTCAGTAGTTGCCATTTTATTTTCTAAACGACTGGCAGCAATGTCATTTTAAAATTTTAAAAAAAAGAACAACGCAAGACGCCTGCTGCCAAATCACCTGCAGTTGTGATTTGAACGCGGTATGCGGAATTGTGAACTGCGTCCGAAACTCTTAGCCACGAATGACATCATATGCCCTATAAGCTAAATAATGAATAGTAAGCAACAGATAGGTCCAGTAGATGACATGTACCATACTTCAGGTAAGCAACATACATACCCAGCAAGGAACATACATGTGCAGGATGCTGGATGTCACGAGGACAGGGACTTTAACATGACTGTAACTGAAAGGCTGATTCTGACCACACCTGGGACAGATGATCTACGATATACGTTAAGAAATATGTCGGTTAACTTGCGTGCAAATCAAAGGTGAGAAAAACAACACAAATATGTAGTGATCTTGGTCAATGGGTTGGAATTTGTAGTCAAGGAAATACGTATACAAGTATAGGTGGCATGACCAGCCAAGGCTGGCATAATAATAGCAGCCAGTACGTGATCCATCCATCATGTGTCATGCCGGTAAGCGTGGGCGGTCATGTTCTGCCATCTCACTCGATCACCAGAGTCGTGGATCAGCTCAGTGTTTCTGTCTCGACCATGCCACGAGGACAGGCCATCCAGGTATTTGCTTCTAGGTCTTCCTCTTGGTCTGTTCCCTTCGATCTTACCAGTTGTCACTAAGTTCTCTAATTATTTCTTCTCATAACATGCCCAAAATACGTGATGTGCTTAAAAATAGAGGCGATTACATTCTTCTTCTTCTTCTTCTTCTTCTTCTTCTTCTTCTTCTTCTTCTTCTTCTTCTTCTTCTTCTTCTTCTTCTTCTTCTTCTTCTTCTTCTTCTTCGATTGTACAGGACTCACAAAGTGTGAAGAGAAAGCTGCAGGCGGGCACGCTTCGGGATAGAGTGCCATACTTCCATTCAACAAGTATATAAAGAGAACTTGTTAGATATTTTCCCAAGGACATACTGTTGTGGTGGGAAACATTTAGGTGGATATATATATATATATATATATATATATATATATATATATATATATATATATATATATATATAGTTTTTCACTCGATCACCAGAGTCGTGGATCAGCTCAGTGTTCCTGTCTCGTCCATGCCATGTGGCTAAGCCATCCGGGTATTTTCCTCTCGGCCTTCCTCTTGGTCTGTTCCCTTCGATCTTACCAGTTGTCACTAAGTTCTCCAATCCATTTCTTCTCATAACATGTCCAAAAAATTGTGACTGTCTACGTCTAATTTCTCTAATCAGTTTACGATGTTCATTTGTCTCCTGTAGTACTTGGTCATTGGATTTTCTGTATATATATATATATATATATCATCTCATCATGTTCCTCTTGTACCTTGCGGTGTCGAGGTGAAGTATAAACTTCGTGAGAGTGCCCGATTATGGGCTTCATGTATCGACATTCCCATGGATTCTGCTATTCCCTCCGTCCAACGTTTACGTGGTCGGCCTCTTCCTTTGTTTCCATCTGGTCTGTACATCATTGCTTGTTGTGGCATGCTGTTGACTGGTAACCTACTTGCATGGCCAAACCATTTGACTTGCTGCTTTCTAATAAAATCTAGAGCAGCTTTAACCCCCACTTTAGTCCTGATTTCTTCATTTCTGATCTTATCTCTTCTTGATACGTTGAGTATTCTTCTCAGGAACCTCATTTCTGTTGTTGTGATTTTCCTTTTCTCTTTTTCTGTCATTGTCCAGGTTTGGCATTGGTAGCACAGAGTTGGTAGGAAGATTGTGTTGTAAAGTGCTTTCTTAGTAGTTATTGCTACATGTTTGTTCTTTAGTATTAATGCCATTTGTCCAATGAGTTGATTTGCCTTATTGCACCTATTTTCGATCTCGTCTTCTGATCTGCCATTTGATGATATTATACTTCCTAGGTACTTGAAACTCTTTACTTGTTTCACGGGATGTTCGTTTAGGTGAATTGTTGCTGTTTGTTCTTCTTTAGTTATAGTCATTACCTCTGTTTTGCTTATGCTAATTTTCATGTTATGTTCCCTACACATTTCGTTTAGACTATTCATGTGGTCTTGTAATTCACCTTCTGATTTTGCTATTAGTGCTTGGTCGTCCGCAAACAGGAGTTCTCTAATGGTTAGATTTGCAGATGGTTCTTCTTCTGTGTTCTCGTCACGCGGTATTCTTGCTGTCTCTGCTTGGTTGGTTTCTTTACATATGTTGTCTATATATGTTATGAACAAGAGAGGGGACAGGACACAACCTTGTCGTACTCCAGATCTTATGGTGAAGGGTTCTGAGTGTCCTCCAGTTGCTCTCACTATGCATTCACTGTTGTTGTATAAACTTCTACATAGGTTTGTTAGATGTGTACTCACTCCATATTGTTTAAGGATTTCCCACAGATTGTTTCTATCTACCCTATCAAATGCCTTTTCTTGGTCGACAAAGGCTAAGTAGAGTGTTTCATTGAATTCGATTGATTTTTCTATAAGTTGTGTAAGAGCAATAATGGCGTCTGTGCATCCTTTGTTTTTCCTAAATCCAAGTTGCGTTTCGCTTAGCTGGGGTTCTAAAGTAGTTCGTAATCTGTTTTCAAGAACTTTGCAAAATATTTTCCCAGTATGACTCAACAGTGAAATGCAGTCCGTTTATACTTTTTAGTTTTTCTACGAGCAGTATGAAGATCCCCTGCTGGCTTGCTAGGCCAGTCGCAGGTTTAGGACACTAATCTGACCACAGGGAGTCCATCCCCTATGGCGAGCCATAGCCCCGTTAGCCCATGACCTCGCGGTCATGGTTGCCCGGTCTGCACCACGTGGAGGTGGGGGTTGACTTGTGTAGTCTGCGGGATATATATATATATATATATATATATATATATATATATATATATATATATATATATATATGTGTGTGTGTGTGTGTGTGTGTTTGTGTGATGTGTGTGTGTGAGTGCCTGTGTGTGTGTGTGTGTGTGTGTGTGTGTGTGTGTGTGTGTGTGTGTGTGGATGTGTCTGTAATAACGTAGACGCCTCTAAAACATTAAGAAAAGTAAAGCAAATTTATAACTTTTAATTAATTATCTTTTATAAATGTAGAAGATATAAATGGAATCAGCATTGGCTGACGAAACATCTATAACATTAGATATGCAGATGATGCAGTATTGATTGCAGACAATGAGCAGGATCTGCAACAATTAGTAGATGCGGTTGTTGCACACAGTGAACAACTGTGGGTAGAATTAAGATGTAAAAAGACACAGATTATGGTCGTCATTAGGAAGAACGAAATACCGCAATGTAATATACAAATAAATGGGAATATTCTTCAACAAGTGAATCGGTAACATTATCTCGGAACAGTCATAAGATCTGATGGGAGATGTCTTGTAGGGATTAGAACAAGAATCGCTATTGCGTAAGAAGCCTTTAGCAAGATGAAAATCATACTGACCAATAAAAAGATGTCAACTGAAACGAGAAAAAAATAAATCAAATCAAATCAAATCAAATCAACTTTATTTAGTATTATACATTTACATAGGAATAAAAAAAAAAATAACCATTGCCAAATGAAAGTTGTAAACATAAACAATGCAAATTACCGTGTAATGAGGCACATCTCCCACCCAAGCACACATCACCCCACACACACACACACACACACACACACACACACACACACACACACACACCCAGGAACACATAATTCCCCACCAACCGACCCATCCCCCTGCCACAATCCTCCACTCACACACACTGCCCTCACCCGTTCCCCCAACCCACACACACTCACCACCCACACAAACATCCCCCACCAACTCACACATCCCATACCCACCCACATACACATCCTAACACACACACCCAACCCCCACTCATACATCCTCTACCCACACACCCACACCCCGAACCACACATCCCCCAACCACACATTTCCATCGACCACACTTCCCTCCTCCCCCCCCCCCACAAACACATCCCACACCAACCTACACATCACGCACCCACTCACATATCCCCAACCCATACACACACATCCCCACCAATAGACATCGCCCTACCCACAAACACACATCTCCCTACCCACCTATATATCCCCAACCCACTCAAACACACACACACACACACCCCACCACCCAAACATACATCCACACCTACGCACACAAGCACTAGCTCACATCCCCCACCACACACATATCCGCCACCCGTACCACACACATCCCCCCACCCATTATTCCCCACCCACACACCACACACAGGTATCCCCCACCCACACATCCCACAACCACACACCAAATCATCCCCAACCTACACACCATACACATATCCATCACCCACTTACCACACAATATCCAGATCCACACACCACACACATATCCCCCATCCACACCCACACAGATATCCTCTCCCACCCACCACGCACATACCCCCACACCACACAAATCCCCCACCCACGCACACATCCCCCCACACACCACACAATATCCCCAATAACACACCACACACATCTCCCCACCCACACACATTCCCCCACACATCCACCAACAGACACACACACTCACTCACCCACAAATCCTATACTACGCACCCACACACCACGCAACAGCCCACCCCTAACCAAACATCTCTCGATCACACATACCCCCACCTACATACATCCTCCACCCACTCATACATCCATCTCCGACACACGCACATCCCTCAAGCACCTATACATTCTTCAGCCACACACAAACACCCATCCAGACATCCCCCACCACCCACATATACTATACACACCCACACATACCCCCCACCCATATACATATTCCCCGCACCCATCACACACTTCGCCCATGCATACACCACACACTATCCCCCACCCACCCATCGCAAACCTACACCCACCCACACACCACACACACATCCCCGGCCCACACACCTCCCACATATCCCCAACCCACACACCATACATTCAAAGAGTGCTGAGGGGTACATAGAATATGTTCTTCTGTATGGTTGTGAAATCTGGACAATAAGCAGTCAAGATGTTATAATCTCCCCGCCAGTTCTACCGCGTCGTCTTCGACGGAGCCTGGCAAGTACTGCCCAACAGTGAACAACGCTAACCAAGCTGTGCCAGCGATGGTCAGTGCAAGCGTGGGACATGAAGTCCACGCCGGGACACAACCCCGCTTAAGCGGAAACTCACGGCGAGTTAGCGACAGACGGCTGGAGACTGTGGCACTGGACAGACGGTTTGAATGGAGCTTGTGCGAATTGTGTGTTTGAACGCGAATAGATAGAAAACCTGTGAGAGTATTAGGAGACCGTGCGCCTGAGTTGTAGGATTGTAAGTTGTATTGCATTTGTAGATCTATTGATTATATTATGACATCGCGATTGTAAATGCACGATGCATGTAATGACTGTGATGAGTGAGCAGTGTGAATAAAGTGTTTGGAATTGTAGTTGTAGCGTGTCACGTCAAGTCATTCTGTGACTGTGTTTTGTATCGTACTTGTCAAGTAGCACGAGCCTGGGTAATTGCTGAATCCAAGATTCTGACAGGTGTGAACGTGGGTTGCTCGTCCTTGTTAAATTATATGAACCATAGATGTGAACGTGAATGCAGTATCCATCATGAAAATAGTGGTGAAATAGGAGTGAACGTAAGGGTAAGCGAAAAGCTTTGTGAAAGAAAGCATCATGGAAAGTAAGTTGTTGATTGTGTTGAACGGACGACAATACGACTAACAAACATACTTAACAGCACACACAAACCCACAAAAACTTAGTTGACATCGCATACACCACATAAACGTACATGTCCTAATTTTTCTTCTTCCAAAAAGCAACCGGTTTTTGTGCCATTCGAAACCGTTGGCTAGTAAAGTCCATTTTTCCGGGCAGAAAGTCCATTGTTTTTTTCCGGGCAGTAACAAACATGCAGCTGTTATCTGATACAGTTCTCCAGAATCACTTAAGTATTATCATTTTTCTTATACACTTTTATATGCAAGTCTAAGCATAAGCTGTATCGTAGAAATATTGTACAAATTATTGTATTTGATGTACTAACACCATATTTAACTTTTTGTGTATTCATTGTATCTGACATATTTCATCATGTCTACATTGAATGATTTCATCGAATCTGGTTTGAAAATAAAGTTATCTGGTGATGAGTTGACAAAATGGAGTGAGGCAAAATATGCAGAGTATATCCAACGGGAAGATAGAGCTGCAGAAAGAGAAGCTAAAACTAGACAGACCGAATAAGAAATTGCGTTAAAACAGTCTGAGTTGGTTGCCAAAACTAAACAGGCAGAAGCGGAGCCGAAGTAAGAAAAACTAAGATTCTAGCCCAAAGTAAGAGGAAAGAACTCGAAATGCAACTAAAAATTAAACAGCTGGAAGCGGAAACATCATCAGACAAAGAATCTCAAAAGTCAGAAAGACTAGAAAAAGAAAATCAGTACAAAAAGTACCAAGGTATCGTGAAAAATTTCACCTCGGGTGACTGCATTGCAGCCTTCACCCAAAATTTTGAAACTATCATGGTCCATTATAAGATCCCAGAAACTGAATGGAAAATTATATATATGAGAAGTCTTTCCGGGGAACCTCTTAAAGTGATAGAGTCTATTCCCAAAGATCTTAGGAAAGATTATCAATATATTAAGCCCAAAATTATGTCACATTTCCTGTTAGATGAAGCAGGCTACAGAGAACAGTTTAGCAAAGTATCTCCTAAACCAACACAAACGTTCTCTGACTACATCTCAGTAGTACAGGATATATTTAGTAAGTGGCTGTCAGCAGCCAAAGTAAACAACAATTTTGAGAAATTCAAAGACCTTATTTTGAGAGATAAAATTACTACATCTCTACCTCCACCATTTTCAAAATTTTTGCAAGAATGCGAGTGTAAAAGTGTACAACAGATTGATAAACGTGGTTCGGCTTATTTTACAGTCCACAAACAGTGCTTTACTAGTGGTGTGACTGACATAGACTTTGTAGCAGCTGCTAACTATGACAGAATGAAGTCAGAGCCCTACAGTAAACAAAAACCATTTAAACAATCTGCTGAGACGTATTACCAATGCAGATATTGTCATCTTCCACACAATCAAAGTGATATGTGTGATAAACACCCTGGCTACCTTACATACTTGCAAAACTTTATAGATAAGCAAGATAAGGAAAGAAAGAGCTATAAACGACTGACAAAATGCTTCCTTTGCACAGCTTATGGCCACTGGCGCCACTCATGTAAAGGTAAACAAATGACCAGAAAGGCTAATGCAGCCATGTTTGATAGCTCTTCCTCGGATGAGGAACAGGTAGAAGATCATCCTGTTAATTCAGCACAATCCATTGACGTGTTTCATCTTGATAAATGTACCATCTGTGATCGTTTTTATGAGGATGGCCTACTAACATGCGACCACTCAGTACCTATTACCAGTGAAGAAGCCAACTTGGTAATTAACAGCAAAGGTAAACTAAACATCCACAATGGATTTGTTAATGGCAGAACTGTCACCGTTTTACGGGATAGTGGATGTACTCTTATTGGGTTAAAGAGAGACTTTATTTTACCATCAGATTATACAGACAAACATGTTACATGCAGAACTTTTTCAGGTAACATCGAGAAATAACCGATTGCATGGGCATATATTGACACATCATTTCTTACTGGAAAGGTCAAATGCGAAGTACTATCCAACCCTTGTTGCGACATTATTGTTGGTATCCTTCCGGAAGTAAATGATATGCCACATGACAGTATAACATCTACTGTTACATGTATTTTGATAATACAATAGCACCGTCATCTCAAATCACTGTTGACAATGTATTATCACCATTGAATGAATGTATGTTTGCAAATTCATTAACGTCATCACATGATTGTATTGGTCTAAATGTAACATGACCTTGCAATGTTGTTGATAGTACAAACGCAGTAACTAGATCTACTGCAAAGGTGCAAGATGAAATAAATCAGACAGAAGCCTTGCAAATGTTAAACCCAGTTATAGTACCTCCTTAAACCATGAGGGAAATATTTATAACAGCCCAAACGGTAGATTCATCTTTGCACAAGTATTTTAACTTAATAGGCCAAAAGCCAAAAGTAACCAAAAATGCTAGATTGCATTTTTCTCTAAAAGGTGGTATCCGCACACGGTACTACACCAAATGTAGCAGCACCACTGATCAAACGGTGTTACCAACAGAACACCGCAAAAAAGCGTTACATCTAGCTCATGATATACCCTTTGCAGGACATATGGCTTATTCAAAAACTAGATCTAGGTTACTGACTCAGTTTTACTGGCCTAAATTCTGCAGTGACACCAAGCAATATTGCAGAACTTGTGACATCTGCCAGAAGCTTGTCAAAAAGGGTAAACACCCGCAAGCTGAACTGCAAGTAACAGATTTAGCAAGTAGACCTTTTGAAAAGATCTCTATTCATATAGTAGGTCCTCTACACCATGTAACAGCAAGAGGAAATAAATTTATCCTAACGATAATTGACCTCTGTAGTAGATTGTCAGAAGCTATTCCGCTTAAAAACATAACTGCCAAAGATGTAATGGAAGTTTTCTTCCACATTTTTTCTAGAGTAGGGTTTCCCGATACCATTCTCTCAGATCGGGGGAGTCAGTTCATAGCTGCAGCCACTCAAGCCTTTACTAGAATGTTAGGAGTAAAGCAGTGCTTTAACAGCGCGTACCACCCGCACTCAAAGGGAATTATAGAGAAGATTAACGGCGATCTTAAGCATATGTTATCAAAAGTTACCCAGGAACACCCTGAAGACTGGGATACTTATTTACCTGCCATACTATCTGCATATCGTGAAGTACCTCATTCCAGTACCGGTTTCTCACCATTTGAACTTGTGTATGGAGCCAAACCACGCGGCCCATTATATATGTACCATTCTATTTTAACTGAAAGTGTAACTGTACATAAACCAGTATCATCATATGAATATGTAACATCATTGCGTGATAGGATAATGAAATCTTGTGTGTTAGCTAAAGAAGCACTGAAACAATCAGGTTATATTTACAGACAGTACGCAAACAGAGGAAACAGGACAATAACATTGATACCTGGACAGGACATACTACTTCTATTGCCAAACGACAGACATCTACTGAGAGACTCATGGCAGGGACCTTTCAAAGTTCTAAGACAGATCTCATCTGTAGACTATGAGATTGCAATCAAGGACAAACATAAAATATTCCACATAAACATGCTTAAACCATACTACAACAGAGAAGAGGACCAAGACGAAACACCAGCAAGCACAACGATAGTGGACGACCCAGACGACGACGATACCGACGAAATACCGACCCCATCACTTGACACGACAAACAATCTGCAAGACATTAAAATAAATCCTAAACTTACCCCGACAGAGACCGACAGTTGCAGACAACTGTTATAAGACATTTGTACAGATGACAAGACTTACTCTGACAGACATCCCGAATATAATTGCCTACAGGGAAAACATTTGCATACATACAAAGACGAAGACAGAACATGTAACAATATTACATCAGACAGTTGACCTCATTAAACACTAAACACTAACGATCTAACCTTCGAAAGTCGACATTGCCAATCAATAAATTTCATTTTTTGAATTATAAAATTTGTAAATGGCTTTGTCGCAACGTACGACAACATCATTTCAAAAATTCTTAAAGTATTCTAGGTCTGTTAAAGTATTACAGATATGGCATATCAAATTTCGCCACGTTAACCAATTGCTTCAATAATCTACTAACAAAATTGTAAACAGCGAATGCTTAAGACCTGCATTTACAAAAGTGTTATCTTACTTTTCGATTAATCCGATTCTTATAGTGCCGATTTTGAATATTATTTTCAGATTGAGAGCTGACACGAGCTCCTTAGCGATTGGGACATTACTTTCGCAGGAGCACGACCAAATATTTCTTCCTCGGAAACACTACAGTCTAAACAGACAACAGTCCAGTTACAAACATCACATCTGAGACTCCAACTAACCACAGGTTTGCAAAATAGTCACTTTTACTTCAAGATTTCAGCTTTGAAGTCAGGCATATACTTGGCACACAGAATTCCATAGCTGACCTCCTTTCTAGATGTCCGTGCGACACACCCAACAGCCAAATTGTGCCTGAGCGCAAACTGCAGACAAATGAGGTATCTGCAAAGTAATAAAGCGCTCAGCAACACAGCCCATAATGCAATCATTGCAGTTACTGTAACAGAGTGAAGGACTAACAAGGACTGTTGGTTTTGTATTAATAAGGTTTATTTCCATCAGGTGACAACTTCTACAAACATCGCGTCCTTTCTGTTCCAGACCCAGATGTTGACTGCCCCTTAACAACCAACTACGTCACGACTTGAGCATCTCTCCTCTCATTCCATCTCGATGCTCAATCGTGCTGTAGTCTTTTCCCACCTAACACCAATTACCCGACTACTGTTACACCTCCCTATGTTTTTCTAAAGAATTTTTCCTGTAAAGGAAAAATTCTTTACTCCCAACTCTCTTACTCTATTCCCTCTATTTCCTTACCTCCCACATTTCCTCTAATCTTCCCCAAACTAACTCAAATTTGAGTAAATATTGTATCCTTTAACCCTTCTCCCTGTCATATTGTCATCTAGTAACCCACAATAAACTTCTTCTTCGTTTCTGTCTCTTCATACCATAACACATATCAATCTCAACTTTATACAATACATCATACCACATATGGTTACCTTTTTAAACTACATACTCCTTCTTCCCTTTCCTTACTTCCCACAGTTCCTCTAATCTCCCCAAACCACTTTATTTTAAGTAAACCCATCTATTTGTAACTCTTTCCCCAAACCATATAGCTATCCACTATATATTTCTTCGTTTCTAACTCTTCATAACAAAACCTATATTAATTACATATCAACAACAATTGAATCTTTATAACTATATACAATACATCATAACACATATGGTTGAAATAACCACTCCTTCTCTTCATAAGCAATCTGCTTAAAAATTCAAACGCTGTACCTTTCTGGTACCAACTCCCCATTGTCTTCAACAACACTACCACTTCTCTACTTTCAATCAACCTGAAGAAAAAACTCGCACACGATAGAAAGACAAAGAATCGGTGCGCACCGGAGATTCAAAGAAGAAGTAGAACTCTTCAACACAAAAACCACATTCAGCTAAATCACACACCTTTACCCCCTTTGTCATTTGAGACTTTATGTAATAAAGTCTAAAACAATTATCTCCTACAGTACCACTCATTATGGTAACATTTTACGCTTCTATCTACAGCATCAAAAATACCAACCAATTGTCTGTATATTACAGACACTACCAATTTTATAGCTCTGAACCTTACCTCAATGTAATGTTAACAACAAAACACATCCCGAGGACACAATTAAACATCAATACACATCACCTCACATAATATACCTCTCCTTTAATCTTGCCCCCTTACTGTCCATTTATTATGGGCACATCTACTCAAACCTCCAGTTGTCAATTTATGCCGTTATCAACAGCAACCATGTACTGCTCCTAACTCACGCCTGTGACTGCAGTCCGTATAACACGGACCCTCAAAACCCCATGTCATTTTGTTCCCAATGTACATTTCACACTTATTATTGTACTGTTATCTACAGTATCTAATCATTCTTCGGAGTCAAACATGGATTCAATTCATGTTTTGCTCATTGTCTGGCGCAGCGTGTTACCCACTTCTTCTTCTATAAGCCAGCAATCTCGTGTCTCTTATGAAAATACCCCATGGCTCTTTTGACCCCCTGGAAACTATGTTCAAAACTTTCCCCTCATTTACCCCAGTGCTATATTCATTAATCATTTCTTCAATTAATGCTCCCTTAATTTCCCCATAACCATTTTACTTGTATATTAACCCCGTCACTTAAGTATGGCCTATGTTTCCACAACTTAACCTCTCAACGCTGATTATCACAGCAACCTTGCTAGTAGCATATACATTAACTTGTTATTCACAAGGAGAATATGTCTCTCTTCTAGTTCCCAGTAGTTTATTACTATATTCTGAACGAAGGGTCTAAAATAAAGCCCCATGTATTGTCTTTATTCTAGACAAAACCATGTAGATTAAACTTAACCTAACTAATTTCCAACATGTATTTACAAACATACAAGACAATTCACTTAAATTATAAGTTAAACGAAATAAAATCAAAACAGAACATCATACCCCCCCCCCCCCCAAACTTTTTACATCATTTATGTTTCCCCACATATTAATTAAAGGTATGAACTCATTCAAAGAAAAATATATATTAAAATAATACAACATACATCCTAACCTATTGTTAGTTAATACTACTGGTCTCTTTTACGGACCAATAGTTTGTACGTAAAAGTCTAAGAACACAATAACCCTATTCTAGAATCAAATAACAACTATCATTTTACAGGACCAAATCAAGCAAAAAAAAACATATTATACATGAGGCATTAAAAACTCAAATTCAACAAAAACAACTGTCTTCTCGCTAAAGAGAAGGTTTTCAAAAAAAATTATATAATTCACACAGAATTAATTACTTAAAGTGACCAAGCAAAATTGTCCTCCTATACGAACCAATGTAACTCATATCTATTCACTCAAGTCATGCTTATTTTGTTATAAAACAAAACCACTCAATGCCAAGCATTAATGCCAAAATATATATATACATATATATATATATATACATATCTGTTACCTACAGACCAACATAACGCGGAACAATACTTGTTCCCCTCAACCAAAATCACCACTCCACAATTGACCGTTCCATTTTCTGGAAGTCAAACATTGATTATCTCCCCTCACAATATTTTACAAAATTAACTCCTTACACATCACGAATATAATCACTGTAAACTACAGGTCAACTCATTTTATCTATTACCAGTGTGACGGCTATCTTAATGTCACCTACCAGTCATCTATCTACTAATAGAATCTGTGGCTCGGCACACCCATTGTTTCCCTTGGATTTATTCCAAGTATTACTACATCTACTTAATCATTACCGTTACCTACGGTTATCACCAGCAAAAAAAAACTTGTCTATTTACTATAGACCTCTCACCAATACAACTAATTCTACGTTTAATTTTCTCGTCTATCCGACGCAATTAACTAAGGTATCACTACTTACCAACATCTCACCACGACTACTCTAAGCTATCCTCAAGTCTCTCCTAGCACTCTTGCATCGTGACGATAATCAAATCGGTCACCCTTATCGGAACACGTTCTCCAACATTCATTTAACTAACCTTATTTACCTCCGTATCTTTCACTCCTCTTCCAGAACAGCAACCCACGCCACTTATAACTGACAGCAGAGCTCACTTTTCTCAGTATTAGGCATTCCTGCTTCGACATGTCCCTGTCAACAATACTAAACATGTTTTATGAAACATCATTCAGAATGTTAACTCTCTTTCCGTCAACCTGTCATGCAGATATTCTAATAAAAAGACATCACAATCCTCTAACTATGTTCTCAATTTATCAACGTCACTTCACTCTTCGCATATTCACACAGACAGTGATACACAACCTCGCTCTCACCTCACTACTCTCGCATCGCGACAACCTAACGTATCTATACTATTACTTCAAAAACAATTTAGACGCCAATTCAACATTCTAGCAATCACTCACAACAATCTAAGCGTATCGATCTCCTCTACACACATTGACACCAGATATATCAGCGCAACTATTACATTTTATCCATGTACTTCGTTTATGCGACGTCTCCAAACCTCCCTCTTACTTCACTCATCATGACGAACAGTTATACTCACGTACGAACAACGTATAACCAGACTAATTATTCTACAGGACTTTCACAATTCACTACTTTCTTATTTCTACTTTTCTCAATCATTCACTTCTTTACGAAGGTCAGAGCCTATACATTATCTCACTCAAACTATATCTCTTTTACACACTAACCGGCACTATCAACGATCTCACAGAACAAACTTCACTCCGACGAGCCACTAACCTCGTAACTATCATTCTATACTTTTCCACAACTTTCTCAGATTTAATTACCTCTTCTTTCTTCGCAAGGCTGACGTAATTACTTCATGCTCTTCAGCAAGAACTCGTATTCTTCAATCATCCACTTCTACAGTCTTTTACTCTTAATATTCTCGCGTTCAACCGACTATTTTATACACGATGCTCAATTTCTCCTCAATCTATATCTTCTCATCAGACACTCTTGGTTCAGCTGTCAACAATACTATACTTACTTCTCAAACCACCAAGCGAAACTATCTCAGACGTCATGTCATAGCTCTGCTTCGAACCATCCACTCTAGTACGAACATTCATACTTATTTTCTCTCTCTCTTTATGTGCTGAACCTACTCTACTTTAATCACTCCAGTTATACATCACTCAACGTGATTAACTCTCTGTAACTATCCACTCCAGACAAAGGACTATTTTAATTTCTACCTTGTTTACTCTCTCTACATCACGACCAAACAAAAGACATCCTGTATTACGTATCCACGTAGAATATCATTTGTCGTAACTCTCTATCCTCGACAACACTATTGCCTACTTGGTATCATGTGATGCTACGCCAAAAAAATTCATCTGTCTATTTTAGACAGCTCATATATCTATATGCTCAAACCGCAATTCTTCTCATAAGCCAAAACTATTCCATTTTCCTTCCTCACCTAAGGAATTTTAACAGTTATAGAGTGTGTCCAAGTTAAACATTTCGTTGTCTCTCAATACATTAGTATGTCTTTCTCTAATTATGTCATCTTCACTATCTGTTGTTAACCTGTTAAAGTACTCAGGTCTTAAGGTCATAAGGTCCTCTATTTTTCTTAAGTCACTTTCTGTCGTTGAGTAAATTCCCGCTATCTGTCTACTATTATTCTTCTTCTTAAATGATTTCTTTCTATTTCCTTTATTTGCGTCGGTCTGCTCACTGTTTCCTGTATACCTTACGTAACGTTTGCACTTCCCCATCTCGTCTTCAGATGACACACTGATAATAGTTCCTTCATCAGACTCATAATAATTTACTGCAGACACGTCGACCCTATTCCCATAGTTGGCTTTAGAACGTCTGACTTTCTTTCTCTTTCCTGGTATTCGCCCCTTAGTCTTCCCTACTTTCTTGTCATATAAACTGGTATCTAGTTCTAAAGAGTCACTAACTAAAACTCTGTTCGTCTGTCCACCAGCAACTACACCGTATGAGAGAACATCACGCTTCGAGTTAGGATCTGCACGCAGTGTAATTCTCTCATTCTCCGAATCATCTGTATTCACAGTTGTCTCAGCATCACGGTATGTACTATAACCTGCGGCGGCAGAAACATCTTCTCCGTAACCTGAGCTCTGACACCTAATATTTCTACACCATTTGGGGATAAATTTCATATCTATACCTGAGGAACTTGACATGTCAGTAGCTCTATTAACTATCATACTATTATTTCTTTCTTCACTACTTTTCCTCTTTGGCTTCCTTTCGTCCTTGGTTCTCGTCTGTCTATCTTTCTTAACTTCAACCTTGTCTCCCTTAGTCAAGTGAGTTGGTTTTGACTGAGTTTCTATTAAGTCAGTTTGACTTCCCTTTGTTATCTTACTGGCTGGTTGTACCTGGACCTTTTTCTCTACTGTATCTACTTGAGTCTGCGTACTATTTTCTGTCGTATTACCTGCCTGCGTCTGTGTCTCTCGGTTTATTTTCTTTACTAATACCGTCGTCTTCTTTTCTTGTTCAATCCTAATATCGGCAAGTACTTTAGGAGTCGTTGAATTCTTATCTTTGTGTTCTACTCTGTCCTTCGATCCTGACTTCAAATATTGTCTTTGTCTCTTTTCAAACCAGTCGTTACGTCTTTTTCTAGCGGTTGCACTGTGAGAGGGCCAGCCCCATGATTTCTTTGAAAGGTTTCTCTCACGCCCATTTTTGTATTTATAACAAATATACCAGTCCGACCTTTCACCATTACGTCTGTTCTCATCGTCTTCTACCATATAACCATTAGGCCTTGGTTCGTCATAACTATATTGTCTTCTGTCTTTATTAAGCAGTGGCTGTCTCCTGTTATTCTTTCTTACTCCATTGTAGTCTACCATAAATCTATAAGGGTCTTGTCTAGTCGTTCTATACTTCAACGTTTCCACAAAATTCTCTACTTCACTAACTGCCTCCCTTAATTCCCCCAACCATGTACTAACACGTTGTAATTCTGCATATAAGTAATTCATATTAAGTTCTTTGTGATTTCTATCAGACTTGAAACAATATTTCTACTTCTTCTTCTGCATATTCCTTGGTATCTAAAAAAAAACTCGTATGTTTCTCTACTGTACTGTGTTGGGTCTGCCTGTTGTTGCCAATTAATCCTGTTCTGTCATGTTAAAATATTTATACTTGTACAAGCAAACAAACAACCAATTCTTATTAATATCTAAATTAATTAACTAAAGGATGTTATCGTCCTCCTGGAATTCAATTATTTTCTATCTAATATCAAATATGTTACCCTTTTTCTTGTTGAGGTTATCTTTCCAACCGAAAATGAAATCCTTGGCGTCTATGTCTCTGTCTACTGAGTTTAAGAAACCCGGTACTCGAGTACTTGAACAGAAGACAGCGGCTCCAGTAAGGACCAAAAATGCTCAATTGGGCTCGATAGGCACGACTGTACTCCACAGGCCTCGATAGGGCACGACAAAACTTCACAGGCCTCGATAGGGCACGACAAAACTTCACAGGCCTCGATAGGGCACGACAAAACTTCACAGGCCTCGATAGGGCACGACAAAACTTCACAGGCCTCGATAGGGCACGACAAAACTTCACAGGCCTCGATAGGGCACGACAAAACTTCACAGGCCTCGATAGGGCACGACAAAATGATCAGCTAGCGGCTCTCATATGCAGTGGAGCCCAAAGATAGTCTGACTGCGTCCAAAAAATATAGGTCAATCATTGAAAGAATGAGGTATTTAGCTGCCGTCTTGATTGTGCTATTGAAAAATTCTTGCTCAACTGCAACAACGATCAGACTGGACTGACCTTCAGCAAACTCTTGCTCGCTCAAGACAACGATTAAACTGGCTTGACCTTCAGCAAAACTCCCGTTCGCTCGAGACAAAAGGAACCGCCAGGATGGTGTTTACAGGTGATGATAATCGCAGGCGCTGCAACCCATTATGGCAAGTTGACTTTCATTCTTCTCGTGACGCCAATCAAACTTTGATAGCAAGTCTTGAAAAAGACTTACAGACAACCACCCCTGGCCGGGCTTTTGGTTGCTGTACTTCTCATAGATAACTTATTGGCCATTTTTCCAACTGCGCTTTGTTATGTTCAATACTTGTTTAGAACCGTGCCGCAATTCTGTCTCAGGCGATCGACACAAACGGACCAAGGATCTTCATACTTGCTACTTCGATGTATTATACAGTAGACATCGTTTTGAGATTCCGCGATATTATACAGTAGACAGCATCTTGAAACTCCGCGATGTTATACAGTAGACAGCATTTTGAGACTCCGCATTGTACCAGGTTCGAATCCTCGGTCGTTGGCACCAAAATTCGTCCTGTAACAGAGTGAAGGACTAACAAGGACTGTTGGTTTTGTATTAATAAGGTTTATTTCCATCAGGTGACAACTTCTACAAACATCGCGTCCTTTCTTTTCCAGACCCAGATGTTGACTGCCCCTTAACAACCAACTACGTCACGACTTGAGCATCTCTCCTCTCATTCCATCTCGATGCTCAATCGTGCTGTAGTCTTTTCCCACCTAACACCAATTACCCGACTACTGTTACATTACGCTGTGTAAAAGTGTGATAGGGACAAAGTCCCACTGTATATAAATTGTGTATTTTATAATTATTAGAATAATTATGATGAATACTTGAGTGGTATGTGGTATAAAGGGTATAGTATTTTAGTTATACATAAACATTGTTTCGAACAGTACTACGTGATATCAAACGTGACTTACTTCACTTGAACTGATCAAGGATCCGTGGTACCTGCAACGCAGATTGTTCCTGTTTATTTTAATCTGTGCGAGAGGAACTGTGACATTTGAATTCCACAAGAACATTTAAGGCCACACTTTGAACGAAATAGTTAATCCATACTGTGAAGGAAATAAGTAATCCAATAGCTGTGTTACGAACTGTATACTCCGTTTCCTTCGGACGAAAAACATTGTGTTATCTACAAATGAACACAACGGCTATGTACTTCCGGTATTTATGAATATTAATTTGAAAGATAGCAGACTATATTGTATTACTCATAAAGAAGTGACACTTTATATAATCTTTGTGAGTGGAAATTTTCCATATACGAATTGTATGTGAGGATTTGTATAGATGTAATCTCAGAATCATAAGTTGATTTACTTGTTCTCAACAGGGAACATTTAGTTCACTTTTGTCAATAAGTATCAAATTATGACACTAAGAAATTAATTTACCAATGTAATTTATTTTGTTTGAAAGCAAGGTAAAATTACCTCCCATATATTTTGATTACAATCAAGGGAGACAATTGAAATTGTTGATAATGTGTAATGTATATAAACCATCATCATGTTGCATGATGGGTACCACGTCAAGATGACGTCAATTATGCATGTAGATAATTGCCAAAAGCTGTAGACCTACATGAGACTCTCCGACTAAGCGAGGTTGGGGTCGAATGTTGGAGTCATCTTATAGGAAGATGCTCACGGTCTGACCTGACGTTTTTATTATTTTTTTTTTATTGGTTGAGAGGTAGTTGCGTGTTTCGCTGATAGCCACCGGACTGGCTGTGTCAAATTACAGCTGAGGTAAGAATCCATCTAAGGGATTGTACTTGAAGTGTGTTGCTTCATAGCAGCATTGAAGAATGAGTGTATATAACTTGCAATTACCTACATATTTCAATATAACCCAAGGTATTATGTCAGATGACTAACAACGGGTCGATTCTGACAAGTTGAATATAATGTACATAATTTACATGAAAGGGTTCCCCTTTCATGAACAGGAGAGCGGGAGAATGTCATAATCTCCCCGCCAGTTCTACCGCGTCGTCTTCGACGGAGCCTGGCAAGTACGGCCCAACAGTGAACAACGCTAACCACGCTGTGCCAGCGATGGTCAGTTAGTGCAAGCGTGGGACATGAAGTCCACGCCGGGACACAACCCCGCTTAAGCGAAAACTCACGGCGAGTTAGCAACAGACGGCTGGAGACTGTGGCACTGGACAGACGGTTTGAATGGAGCTTGTGCGGATTTTGTGTTTTAACGCGAATAGATAGAAAGCCTGTGAGAGTATTAGGAGACCGTGCGCCTGGGTTGTAGGATTGTAAGTTGTATTGCATTTGTAGATCTATTGATTATATTATGACATCGCGATTGTAAATGCGTGATGCATGTAATGACTGTGATGAGTGAGCAGTGCGAATAAAGTGTTTGGAATTGTAGTTGTAGCGTGTCACGTCAAGTCATTCTGTGACTGTGTTTTGTATCGCACTTGTCAAGTAACATGAGCCTGAGTAATTGCTGAATGCAAGATTCTGACACAGCTGTAAAACATCTGATGGCTGCAGAAATGTGGTTTCTGAGGAAAATGCAAAGAATACCACGGACAAACAGAATAACCAATGACCAAGTACCACAGGATACAAATGAAAATCGTAAATTGATTAGAGGAATTAGACGTAGACAGTCAAAAATATTGTGGACATGCTATGAGAAGAAATGGATTGGAGAACTTAGAGAACTGGCAAGATCAAAGGGAACAGACCAAGAGGAAGACCGAGAAGATAATACTAGGATGGCTTGGCCACATGACATGGACGAGAAAGGAACACTGAGCTGATACACGACTCTGGTGTTCGAGTGAAATTGCGTGTCATGACCGCCCACGCTTTCCGGCATGGCACATTATATATATGCGACGAAGGCAGACTACAAAATCATATTACTAATCTGAGTTCAACCTGCAGCAGATACAATATAAGTATAAACACAGCCAAAACCGAAGTAATGCAAGTTAGCAGATCGCCAGGCCCACTAAGTATACAGATAAATAACACACCTCTGAAGCAAGTTAAAGAATTCAAATACCTTGGAAGTATGATCACAGAAGATGGCAGATTTGACAGCGAAATTGAAATCAGATGTCAAAAAGCTAGTGCACTTACATATCAACTGTCACCCTTACTGAAACATCCAAACATACCCATGTCCGCAAAACGACAGATAATAAACAGCATATTCACACCTACCCTATGCTACCAATCTCAAACCTGGACTTTATCCAAATTACACCTTCGCAAAATCAACACCTGTGAAATGAGATGCCTGAGGAGAGCTGCCAACAATCCGAGACCGAGTAAGAAATGTTACTATCAGACAGACTGTGGGATCAACACCTTGTGCCACATTTATTGAAAGACAGAAGATCAAGTGGTTTGGCCATGTTGTTAGAATGCAACATCAGCAACTACCATCACTGGCCTTACATCAAAGATCATTTGCGACGAGACCACGAGGACGTCCAAGAAGAAAATGGATTGACGACATCAGAGACATTGTACAACCACACGGAATGACACTATCCAGTGCCGTCCACCGGGCGCTGGAACGCAAATTATTCGTCCCCACGACGCTTGACGGCAGAAGTGGAAGATGATGATGATGATGATGATGATGATGATGATGATATATATATATATATATATATATATATATATATATATATATATATATATATATATAATCAGTGGCACCTTGGCGTCTTGACAGACGATAATTTGTTCTTTAAAAAGGCTAACAACTTTTACCTTTGGCGGTAGCGCAGGTGACTGATAAGGCCAATTTGCGCTGTAAATGTCCGTTCACAGTAGGTGCATGTGAACACGTGATCATTTCCACCATCATGCACCATCTTACGTCTCAAACGCTCGGTGTGTGACTTATCTGCAATAATTTTCTCCTTTGTCTTTATTCCATTTCTGATGTTTGCCCCCCATGCAACACGTTCAGCGGCGACTTGCTCCCAGTGTGCATTATCAATGCCTGTATCAATCATGTCCCGCTTACACACATCTTTGTATCGTAGTAGAGGCCGACCCTAAGATCTCTTACCCATCTGTAATTCATCAAAAAAGATGTCCTTTGGTATTCTACCATCATCCATCCTCCTAAGATGTTCTATCCATCTAAGTCTAGGAAGACTGAGCATGAAATAAACTGTCACACAACCTGATCTTTCCAATACTTCAGTATTTGTGAATTTGTCTTGCCACTTAATACCAAGAATTCTTCGCAGACATCGCATATGAAAGCTGTTTAAATGTTTCTCTTGGTGTGAGTAAGTTGTCTAGATTTCACTGCCATAAATAAGAGTACTAAGGACACAGGCTTGATAGACAAGGACTTTTGTTTTTGCAGTAAGCTTCCTGTTCTCCCAGACTCTTTTTGTTAACCTGTTTATTGTTGTTGCTGCCTTACCAATCCGGTTGTTGATTTCCTGATCTAGGGATAATTTGCTATTTACCACTGATCCTAGATATGTAAAATGGTCTACCATCTCTAGTTCGGCGTCGTCAATAAAGATTGATGGTACCCCATGTGCACCTTGTAACATAATCTGTGTCTCCTTTTTGCTAATTGTTAAACCAAATTCAGAACAAGCATTGGAGAATGCAGATAGTAGACATTACAATTCTTCCTCAGAGTGGGTCGTAACTGCAGCATCATCTGCAAAAAGCAACTCTCTGATCAGTACCCTCCTAATTTTGGTCTTGGCCTTTAATCTCTGAGCATTGTAAAGGCCGCCATCTGAGCGTGAGTGAATGTATATACCACCATCCTAATCACGAAAGGCATATTTCAGTAGAAGTGAAAAGTATATTCCAAAGAGGGTGGGAGCTAGTACACAACCTTGCTTAACTCCACTCTTAATTTCAAATTCTTTAGAAGTTGCACCATCAAACTTGATTATACCCTTCATGCCTGTGTGGAACAATTCCACAATGGACAGAAGAGTTGGTGGGCAGCCAATCTTCTTTAGTGCCTTGAATAGACCCTCACGACTGACTAAATCAAATGCCTTTGTGAGGTCGATGAAGGCAATAAACACTGGTTGATTCTGTTCACGGATTTTTCTTGCATTTGTCGCAATGATAATATCATATCAATGGTAGACCGGTTCTGTCGAAAGCCACACTGTGATTCGGGGTAGACTTGATCTCCCAGGACTTGAAGTCTGCGCAAAACAATTCTGGCAAATACTTTTCCAACAATACAGAGAAGTGAGATACCCCTATAGTTGTTGCATTCGCCCCGATCGCCCTTGTTCTTGTACAGTGTTATGATGCTTGAATCTTTGAAATCCTGTTGGATTTGTCCTTCTCGCCAGCATAGCTCTATTAGCTGGTGGATCTGTAGAGTGAGTGTGTCTTGCCCACTCCTGATAACCTCTATTGGAATCCCATCCTTACCTGGAGCCTTGCCAGATGCAAGTTCATTTATAGCACACTTAACTTCTGTTATGGTGGGAAGTGTTTCTAGGTGGTCAAGAGTTGGTAGAGCCTCTATGGCGTTGAGGGCATCATCCGCTAGTTTGGTCTCACTTGAGTAAAGCTCCAAATAGTGCTCTACCCATCTGTCCATCTGCTGTTTCTTGTCAGTGATGCTTTCTCCAGTCAAGGTTTTCAATGGTGCACTTCTTTTGATCACTGGGCCACAGGCTTTCTTTATTCCTTCATACATGCTTCTTATGTTTCCCTTATCACTTGAGATTTGAATGGACTCACATAACTTGATCCAAAAATCATTTGCACACTACCTAGCAGCCTTTTGCACATCCTTCCTAGCTTGCTTTAGCTCACTCAGAGTGTTACGCGTTGGTCTTTCCTTGTTTCTTAAGAGAGCTTTCTTCTTCTTATCAATCAAGGGCTGCAAAGTCTCACTGTTTGCCGCAAACCAGTCCTGCCTCTTATGATCCACAGTGCCGTAAACCTCTACGGCAGTTTTATAAAGAGTTTCCTTAAATTGACCCCACTTTTCATTTACTGTACAATTTTCTGGTGTCTCAGTGAAAGCGTCTTCAAGTTGCTGTTGAAACTGAAAGCACTTTTCAGGATCGTGAGTGTTAATAATATTAATCCTGGGGCTAGATTTGTGTTTAGCTGTCTAGATTCTCTTTGGTCTCAGTCTAACCCTTACAACAGTGTTTCCCAACCTTTTTTGTACCATGCCCCACTTAAGCCTTTCTAAAATTCATATTGCCCCCCTCCCCCCGCCCCATGCCCCCCCCCCCCCCTCAACATATACATTATTTTTAATATTAAAAAATTGAAATGTTCACTAAAGAAACTTGAATGATAGATTTTAGGAAGAAATCACTATGTAATTATTGAGCAAACACAGTAAGTAAATTTTCAAAACATATAATGGAGAACTGAAATTCAAGTACAAAATAATTTTAATGAAAGATTTTTCTATATTATTTTAATTATTAGTAATTATTTATTATTTAAATTTAGTGAGATCCTTGCGCTTGATGCTTGCTGCAAAGAGATCTTATGTCAGGTTCCAATTTAGTTAACTTCAGTCTCAAGTCTCCCCGTTTTGTTATATTCAGCCGATTTCTTCCATTTTCGAATTGCCCCCCTTAACAGTCAAATTACCCCCATGTGGGGCGTGGGCCCCACGTTGGGAAACACTGCCTTACAACAACCAAAGAATGATCTGTATCACAGTCAGCACTGTGGTAACTTCGAGTCAGTGATATATGATTCAGATGTTGTCTCCGCGTGATGATGAAGTCCAGCTGGTGCCAATGACTAGATCTTGGATGTTTCCATGTGACCTTATGCATCTCTTTTGTTATAAAAAAGGAGTTTGTAATACATAGGTCATTACTGGTGCAATGCTCCAGCAGCCTTTGCCCATTTTCATTCATGCGACCGATGTTGTATTTTCCAAGGCACACTGGACATGAACTCGAGTCCTTGCCCACACGAGCATTGAAATCACCGAGCATATAAATGTAGTCAGATTTTGGAACTGCCTTGATCACGGAGTCTAACTCCTCATAGAACGAATCCTTCACATCATCAGAGGAATCGAGTGTCGGTGCATATGCAGTAATAATGGTGGCTAACCCACAAGAGGTTGCCAAGCGCAGGGATAATAGTCTTTCATTTCCTCCTGCTGGAATTTCAATCATTCACTGCAAAGCCCACACCGTGTTGTCTTTTTTCTGCCTGCCCTATACCCTTTCAAAAAAAGGTGTAATTGTTTTCCCTGAGTGATCCTTCCTCAGCGAGGCGAGTCTCCTGCAGGCCAGCAATATCAATGTTAAGACGATTGAGTTCGGCATCAATCACAGCCGTTTTTCTCACATCGTCAATATTGGTCAAGTCAGTGGAAAATCTTGGACACATGGTTCTCACGTTTCAGGTTGCAAGCCGTAGCTTGGGGTTTCTATTTTTATTTTTGTTTGTACCAGTTGCATTGGTTTTACAGCCTGCGATTCAGATTTTGTCCTAGCCCCAAGCACCCATTGAAGCAGGCAGGCTGTGGCGGATCAGCACCCAATTGGCCGGGGGCTGCCCAGCTTGAGGCGGGCGGTAGCTGATCAGTGACACCTGTAGGTGTCTCCCACCGTCAGAGGCAACGCGTGGCGCCCCATGTCTACGCCAGTTTACTGGGACTTATAACCCGTAACAGTTGTCTCTCGTTTTGATTCCGAGACCAGTTACGACCAGGGATGGAGTTATTGCCTCTCCATAGCACAAAGCCTGGGCTAAAATATAGAGATCATGTGTTGCCCATGCAGCATGATCCCTCTCTCGGCCTGCCTAGTTCACTCCAGAGAAAAGGTAACACCCCTACATCTGGAACAAGACAAGCTGCAGAAGCTGCCGGATCAGCAAAGCAATCCTCTAACTGTCCGCCTGTCGGAGCTTCGATCCTAGGCCAGCTGCCAACCAAGGCTTAGGGCCTGGTCTGCCCTGCCATGACATTTTGTCTTTAGCTTGCATTTCCTCGCACCAGGGTAAGGCTTGTACCCTCCCAATTGCGCTCTTCCGCCCGAAGCCGTTGGCACAATGTGGGGTGTCGGGTTTGGTAAGCGCCGCCCAACGTTCGGCGCTAACAGAAAGCAGGTAGTATCGTCTACTGTTATACGGTAGCTCAGTCATATCTGACTAAGACCTCACACACACACACATACACACACACACACACACACACATATATATATATATATATATATATATATATATATATATATATATATATATATATATATATATATATATATATATATATTTGGGTCTTGCCGACGTCAGATTGGATGAATACACTCTAGTTTGAGATCGTCAGTACTATGAGCTGGTTAGTAGTTTGAGCTCGTCATTATTTTGAGTAGATTGAACTTGTCAGTAGGTTGAACTCATCAGTAGTTTGAGTAGTTTAAGCTGATATTAGTTTGAGCTCGTCATTAGTTTGAGACCGACATTAGTTTGAGATCGACATTAGTTTGAGCTCGACAATAGTATGAGCTCGTCAGTAGTTTTAGCTGGTCAGTAGTTTGAGCTGGGCAGTAGTTTGAGCTTGGCATTAGTTTGAGCTCGTCATTATTTTGAGAAATTTGAGCTCGTCAGTAGTTTGAGTAGTTTGAGCTCATCGGTAGTCTGTGCTCGTCATGATTTTGAGTAGTATGAGCTTGTCAGTACTTTGAGCGTGTCGGTTGTTTGATTACTCTGAGCTCGTCATTAGTTTGAGTAGACCGAGCTGGACAGTAGTTTCAGCTTGCAATTATTCTGAGGAATTTGAGCTCGTCATAATAATTAGTAGCTGAGCTCGTCATTATTTTGAGTAATTTGAGTTCGTCAGTAGTTTTAGCACGTCAGTAATTTAGGTAGTTTTAGTTCTTCGGTAGTCTGAAATCGTTTCGATTTTGAGTAGTTTGAGCTCGTCAGTAGTTTCAGCTTGACAGTAGTTTGATAAATTTGAGCTCCTCAGTAGTTTGAACTCGTCAGCAGTTTGAGCTCGTCAGTAGTTTGAGTAGTTTTATCTCGCCGGTAGTTTTAGCTCGTCGGTAGGTTTAGCTCGTCATTAGTTTGATCTCGTCAGTAGTTTGATCTCGTCAGTAGTTTGAGTAGTTTGATCTCGTCATTAGTTTGATCTCGTCAGTAGTTTGAGCTCGTCTGTAGTTTGAGTAGTTTGAGCTCGTCAGTAGTTTCAATAGTTTTAGCTCGTCAGTAGTTTAAGTTCGTCAGTAGTTTGAGCTCGTCTGTAGTGTGAGTAACTTGACCTCGTCAGTAGTTGAATAGTGTGATTTCGTCTGTAGCCTTAGAGTTTGTTTTTTTTTTTTTTTTTTTTTTTTTTTTTTTTTTTTTTTTTTAAATTTATAACCGCAGCGGACCCTTTTCCAAACCTCGAGGCGCATGTGATGTTTTTCTCTTATAGAGCAACTCAGTCTTTAATGTATGATGTGGTAAAAACAAAAAGACATACGGTTGAAAGTTAAATAAAATGACATATTTTGGGGAATTATATTGCCACATTTAAAACACTTCACTATGACGGATATGCGGAATAACGGTAACAGCATTTGAGTTGTGTCTGCTTATTTGATATGTTTATTTCCGTCGTTCATTTACAGAGTTGACTGCAACAATGTAATGTGTGGGTTTGGTGAGCAATGCGTTCGCGTACATCCGCCGTGTTCTATCCGGCAAGGCGGCGTTTACCTGCAAAGCGTTGTGGAACGTAATGAGCACGGCAAGGCACGTAGAGCGCCCTGGTCATCCACTGCACCTGTATTCGTCTCCACTCGTCTTGACTTGTCCTGCCACTGGAATCAGATGGACTCAGGCGAGAGAGTGAGGTCAACGAATTGCGCAACTCTTCCTCACTTTAATCCAATTCATCACTCAAGTAATTCTTCATCCTTAGGCCTTATCAGAAATCTTAGAACTCACGGCTCCATACTTTCAACCCCACTGAATGAAATGAATAGTCATCTTCATTCTTGATGGACAAACAACATAATGCGTGTTAACATGCTGTTTTTTTGTTTTCTTTTCCTAATGACTGCAACTTCATTCAACGATGAACATTACTCCTAGCCTCATACTGTTGTGTTGGCATTCTGGCAGCAGCCTTACACATCCATGCGTATGCGTGCTGTTAGTTGCGTCGGAACCGCTGTCTCTGTCATTTTTCACATAGGTCAGAGAGGAACATGTTGTGTGCTTATCTCTGGCACAGGAAAGAGGAATGTACGAGGCACGCTGCAACTATAAGATTAGATCCGCGATTAACTAGTTGAAACAGTAAAATCCCATCATGGTTCCAAATGTCAACAGAAAACAAAGACTATTAGTAACACATTATAAAATTATCCACAGAGAAACCACAAACGGTGCACACAATTAACGACATCCTGTGGTCATGTTGAAATGTCAGTCTTACAGCAATGGATGTACTTATGGTCTGTGCGGACCTGCAATATAGGATAGCTTCCATTTGTTTCGAACAACTGTTCGGATGCACCTTTCAGCAATGGTAACGCTGTGATTATTTGAATATACTGTTTCAAGTTGAATATACTGTTTAAAGACGTTACACGTGGAAACTATCTATCTATCTATCTATCTATCTATCTATCTATCTATCTATCTATCTATCTATCTATCTATCTATCTATTTATCTATCTATCTATTTATCTATCTATCTATCTATCTATCTATCTATCTATCTATCTATCTATCTATCTATCTATCTATATATCTATCTATCTATCTATCTATCTATTATTTAATTAATATTATATTATATTAATTTAAAATTTAAAAATTAAAATATAATATTATATTAATTAATATTATATACTATATCTAATTATAGACCTATTTCCTTACTATCGTCGCTATCAAAACCATTAGAAAAACACATGCATAAAATAACACTACATCATTTAATTAACAAAGATCTAATAATTGACAGTCAATCTGGGTTTCGACCTAAATATTCTTGCCATAGTGCCCTTACAAAAATGACCGATAACTGGCATCTTTGTATCAACAATGGCAACATTTGTGGAGCAGTATTTGTAGACTTTAAAAAGGCCTTTGATAATGTAGATCATGATATTTTAATTAGAAAATTAAAACACATGAAGACTGGCACCAATATGGTGGACCTAATTACGTCATTTTTATCAGACAGACAACAAGTAGTGTCCTTCAATAACTGTCTATCAAGACCCACACAACATAATTTTGGGGTCCCTCAGGGCTCAATACTAGGTCCGCTGCTTTTTGCAGTGTATATTAACGATCTTCCTTTATACCTCAATACTTCGTGTGATCTATTTGCGGACGACTGCACTATTTACACAAGTCAAGAGAGCCTTTGTGACTTAGAGAGCTCTTTACAAAACGATCTTGACAACCTTAGTAGATGGAGCAATGAAAATCGCATGTTAATTAACATCGACAAAACCAAATCCATGCTAATAACGACCAGACAAAAACTATAGACCCTAGCCATAACTGGGACACCGCTCGAGCTCCACGTGGACACGTTACCTATAATTAATGTAAATGAACATAAAACATTAGGTCTTTTAATTGACAGACATCTAAACTGGAGCCCTCATGTTCACGCCCTTACCAAGAGAATAGCACAAAAAGTTTACCAACTTGCTAAAATTCAACACTTTTTGGATGAAAGCACACGTAAAATATTCTATGCATCCTATATCCAATCACCTCACGATTATTGTTCCACAGTCTGGGATGGCTGCCCTAAATCTAATATGAAACGATTGTGTTCGCTTCAAAACCGCGCTATACGTCTAGTTTCTAGCATAAAGCACGTTGAAAGTAATAAATTATACAGCCATCTAAGACTTCTACCACTTCAAAAGCGCTTCCATTTTAACAAAGCCAAATTAGTGAATAAAATTATATCTGAAAATACCCCAGAGTATCTTCTACCGTTAATTCAATCTAATGCAATGAACAGTAAGCGCTTAAATTTATTACAGCTTCCTAAGCCTAGATTGGACTTATATAAAACTTGTTTTTCATATTCTGGTGCTCACTTGTGGAATAGTCTTCCAACAGAACTGAAAACACCAATGAGTCCCTACACATTCAACCGAAAACTCTTTCAATACTTACTTCATACCGACTATATGCCTCCATAAGTCACCTACTAGTATCATTTTTCCACTATCATTCTTCACTGTATGTGTGTGAACGAGACAGTGGGTGAGATAGTGAGTGAGAAAGAGTGTGAGTGGAAGAATTAGTATGATAGAGAGAGTGAGAGAGTATGCATGCGCGTGTGCCTGAGTGAGTGTAAAAGTGAGTGAGTGTGTGGACATATGTGTGAGAGATTTAGTTAGAGAATGAGTGAATCTGAGAGAGTGGGTGTGTTGTGTGTCTGCCTGTCTGTGTGATAGAGTGTGAAAGTTAGTGAGTGAGTGTGAGTTAGAGAGTCATCGAGTAAATGAGTGAGTAAGGGAGCGTGAGTGAGTGAGAGAGAATTTGTGGGTATGCGTGTATGTGCACGAATGAGTGAGTGTGAGAGCGAGTGAGTGGGTAAAAGAGAGAGCGTGGGTGAATGAGAGAGTGCATGAGAAAGTGTAATGTATGTGTGTGCATGTCTGGATGTGTGTATGGTTGTATATGTGTGTACATGTGTGTATCTGTGTGTGACTCTGTGTGTATGTCTGTACGTGTGTTAAAGTGTGCGTTCATGTGTTTATATGCGTTTATATGCATGTGCGTGTGTGTATGTGTGTATGGATGAGTCTGTGTGTGTGTGCTCGTGTATGTATTGTATATCTTTGTATGTGTAAGTGTGCATGCATGCATGCAGTGTATGCGAGGGAGTGTATATTCGGGTGTTATGTGAGTACGTGTGAGTAAGTATATGGATGTGTGCAGGTGTGTGTATTGCGTGGGTATGATGTGTGTGGGTGTGTGTATGTACATGTGTGTGAGAGAGAAGAGAGAGAGAGAAAGTTAAGCGCACGCATGTCATCTAACATGCTGATCCATATGTTTTGTGTATTCTCATTTTTTTCATATTATCATTTTGATGCACTTGATTTTAACATGCATAAAATGTATTCATGTAAATTACTGTAAAGCAAGTGAGAGAGTTAGTGAGTGTAAGTAAGAGAGAGAGTGGAATGAGTGTGAGAGTGTGTGTATGTAAAGAGAGCGCAAGAGAGAGAGAGAGAGAGAGAGAGAGAGAGAGAGAGAGAGAGAATTCAGTGCTCGCATGTCCTGTAACATGCCATTCCATATTTTTTGTGTAATTTCATCTTTCACATTATCATTTTGTATGTATGACACTTGATTTTTATCATGTATAATATAACATTACTGTAATGTGAGTGAGAGCGTTAGTGAGAGAGAGAGAGAGAGAGAGAGAGAGAGAGAGAGAGAGAGAGAGAGAGAGAGAGAGAGAGAGAGAGAGAGAGAGAGAGAGAGAGAGAGTTGAATTGCATCACTAATTTTTAAGTTACAAAATGTATATGTACAATTTTTCTCCATTTTCTTTACAATTTTGCGACAATGCTCACGACAATCGTCACTGTATGTGTGTGTAAAGTGTGGGAGTTTGATCATAATAGTAGGTTGGGGGATCGGGGGATGTGTGTGTGGGTGGATTCGTGATGTGTGTGGGTGGGCTCAGGATGTGTGGGTGGGAGGGGTGGGTTTGTGTGGGTGGGTGGGGGATTGTGTGTGGGTGGGTGGGGGATTGTGTGTGGTGCGTGCGAGATGTATGGGTGTATGGGGAGATGTGTTTGTGGGTGGGAATGTGTGTTTGTGTAGGTGGTTGTGGGTTAGTTGGTGGAGGAGGATATGTTGGTGGATGATTGATGGTGGGTTATGGGATGGGTGGGGGTATATGTGTGGGTGGGGAGATGTGGGTGTGGGGATATGTGGTGGGTGGGAGATGTGTGCAGGTGGGGGTGGTTGTGGGTTTGGGGATGTGTGTGTGGGTGAGGGATGTGTATGGGTGTGAGATGTTTGGGTGGATGGGTGGGGAGTGTGTGTGGGTGAGAGATGTGTGGGTGAATGTGTGTGGGGGGTGTGTGGGTTGGGGGAGGGGTGCGTGATGGGTGTGGGTGATGGATTTGGAGATGTGTGTGTGGGTGGGGGATATGTCTGGCTGGGTGGGGGTGTGTGTGGCTGAATGAAGGATGTATGTGTGGGTAGTGAGGGTGATTGTAGTTGGGGGATGTGTGGATGGGTAGGAGATGTGTGGATAGATGTGTGTGTGTGAGTGAGGGATGTGTCTTTGGGATGTGTGTGGGTGTGGTATTGTGTGGGAGGGGAACTGGGTGTAGTTAAATTATGTTTGTGTGGTTGGGTTTGTGGGTGGGTGAAGGAAGTGTGTGAGGGTGGGGGATGTGTGCCTAGATGGGTGGTTGGGATGTGTGAGTGTGGGTGGGTAGATAGGAGATGTATGTGTTGATGAGTGGGTAAGGGATGTGTGGTTGAGGGATAAGTACGTGTGTCTAGGGATGTGTGAGGGGATGAATGTATGGGTTGTGTGTGCGTGGATGGGAGGTGTGTGTTTGTGAATGGGGAATGTGTTGGCGAGTGGGGATGTGCGTTAGGGATGTTTGTATGGGTGGGGAGATTGTGCGTGGGTGGGGATGTGTGTTTATATGGGTAGGGGTGTGTGGTTAAGGGATGTGTGGCTGGGGGAATGGGTGGATGGAGGATGTGTGGTTGGGTGGATGATGTGTGGTTCGGTAGAGGATGTGTGGGTGGGTGATTGTATATGAGTAAGGGTGTGTGGTTAAGGGATGTTTGGTTGGGGGATGGGTGGGTAGAGGATGTGTGGGTGGGTAGAGGATATGTGGGTGGGTGAGTGTGTGCAGGTTAGGAGATGGTGGGGGATGTTTGTAGGTGCGGGCTCGGGATTTGTGAGTGGGCTGGGGGAGATGGGAGATTATGTGGGTGAGTGCGGAATTTGTGTGTGGGTAGGTGCGGAATATGTGAGTTGACGGGGAGACATGTGTGTGGCTGAGGAATGTGTGTTTGGTTGGGTGGTTGGAGGTGTGTGGGTGGAGGAGGATATTGGGTGAGTGATTGTTGGTGGGAAATGGGACGGGTAGAGGATATGTGAGTGGGTGGGGAGATGTGTGTAGGTGGGGGATGTGTGGGTTATTGAATGTATGTGTGCTTGGGGTGTGGGTGGATGGGATGTGTGTGGGTGGGAGATGTGTAGGTGTAGGGATGTGGTGGATGGGTGGGGGAATGTATTGTATGTGTGTGTGGTTGGGTGGGGAAGTTGGAGTGAATGGGGGATGTGTGGGTGGGTGGTGGATGTGTCTCACAACATAGTAATATGCATTGTTTATATTTACAAAATTCATGTGACAATGTTTTTTTCCTATGCACTGTTGATGAAAGAAAGATGAATGATTGGAAGGGCCGAATGTAAGACGGGCCTGTGTGCCCAATTTGTTACCCTTTGAAAATAAAGTCTGTTCGTTCGTTCGTTCTATCTATCTATCTATCTATCTATCTATCTATCTATCTATCTATCTATCTATCTATCTATCTATCTATCTATCTATCTATCTATCTATCTATCTATCTGTCTATCTATCTACCTACCTACCTACCTACCTATCTATCTATCTATCTATCTATCTATCTATCTATCTATCTATCTATCTATCTATCTATCTATCTGTCTGTCTGTCTGTCTGTCTGTCTGTCAGTCTGTCTGTCTGCCTATCTGTTTATTGTTTATGCTTATTGTACTTTTGTTGTCAAAGAATTGCTTCATAAGAGATGTTGAATGAAAGAATGTGTGAGAGGAAATAGAGAAGAAGGGCAGAATGTCAGAATTCTTAACCCTTTGAAAATAAAGATTTTCGTTCGTTCGTTCGTTCTGTACGTTTGAACTTAGTCTTCTCTTAGAGAGGTGTCTGTCTGTCTGTCTGTCTACTCAAAAATAAAGTTTGTTCGTTCGTTCGTTCGTTCTGTCTATCTATCTATCTATCTATCTATCTATCTATCTATCTATCTATCTATCTATCTATCTATCTATCTATCTATCTATCTATCTATCTATCTATCGATCGATCTATCTATCTATCTATCTATCTATCTATCTATCTATCTATCTATCTATCTATCTATCTATCTATCTGTCTGTCTGTCTGTCTGTCTGTCTGTCTATATATCTAACTGTCTGTCTGTCTATATGTCTGCCTGCCTGTCTGTCTATCTATCTATCTATCTATCTATCTATCTATCTATCTATCTATCTATCTATCTATCTATCTATCTATCTATCTATCTATCTATCTATCTGTCTGTCTGTCTGTCTGTCTATATATCTAACTGTCTGTCTGTCTATATGTCTGCCTGTCTGTCTGTCTGTCTATCTATCTATCTATCTATCTATCTGCATTGGCACCTTTCCGTCTTGACAGACGATAGTTTGGTATATTGTGCTTCAAAAAGGCTTAATAACTGTCATATGGCAATAACTACGATCCATGGCGGTGGCGAGTGTGGCTGGTAAGGCCAATTCTTGCTGCAAATGTTTGCACACAGTAGGTGCATGTGAAAACATGGTCATTTTTACCATTTTGCACCATCTTACGTCTCTCACTCTCTGTGTGTGCTTTATCTGCAATCATTTTCTCCTTTGTCTTTATTCCATTTCTGATAATTGCCCTCCATGCAACACGTTCAGCGGCGACGTGCTCCCATTGTGCATTATCAATGCCTGTATCAATCATGTCCCGCTTACACACATCTTTGTATCGTAGTAGAGGCCGACCCTGAGATCTCCTACCCGCCTGTAATTCACAAAAAAAGATGTCCTTTGGTATTCTACCATCATCCATCCTCCTAACGTGTCCTATCCATCTAAGTCTACGAAGACTGAGCATGGGATACACCGTCACACAACCTGATCTTTCCAATACTTCAGTATTTGTGATTTTGTCTTGCCACTTAATACCCAGTATTCTTCGCAGACACCGCATATGAAAGCTGTTTAAACCTTTCTCTTAGAGTGAGTAAGTTGTCCAGGTTTCACTGCCATAAAGAAGAGTACTAAGGACACAGGCTTGGTAGACGAGGACTTTTGTTTTGGCAGTAAGCTTCCTCTTCTCCCAGACTCTTTTTGCTAACATGTTCATTGTTGTTGCTGCCTTGCCAATCCTGATGTTGATTTTCTGATCGAGGAATAATTTGCTATTTACCTCTGATCCAAGATATGTAAAATGGTCTACTATCTCCAGTTCGGCGTCGTCAATAAAGATTGATGGTACACCATGTGCACCTTGTGACATAATCTGTGTCTTCTTTTTGTTAATTGTTAAACCAAATTCAGAACAAGCATTGGAGAATGCAGATAGTAGATGTTGTAATTCTTCCTCAGAGTGGGTCGTAATCGCAGCATCATCCGCAAAAAGCAACTCTCTGATTAGTACCCTGCTAATTTTGGTCTTTGCCTTCAATCTCTGAGCATTATAGAGGCCACCATCTGAGCGTGAGTGAATGTATATACCGTCATCCTGATCACGAAAGGCATATTTCAGTAGAAGTGAAAAGTATATCCCAAAGAGGGTGGGGGCTAGTACACAACCTTGCTTAACTCCACTCTTGATTTCAAACTCTTCTGAAGTTGAGCCATCAAACTTGATTATACCCTTCATGCCTGTGTGGAACGATTCCACAATGGACAGAAGAGTTGGTGGACAGCCAATCTTCTTTAGTGCTTTGAACAGACACTCACGACTGACCAAATCGAATGCCTTTGTGAGGTCGATGAAGGCAATAAACAGTGGCTGATTTTGTTCCCGGCATTTTTCTTGCATCTGTCGCAATGAGAATATCATATCAATGGTAGACCGGTTCTGACGGAAGCCACACTGTGATTCGGGGTAGACTTGATCTCCCAGGACTTGAAGTCTGCGCAGGACAATTCTGGCAAATACTTTCCCAACAATACACAGAAGTGAGATACCCCTATAGTTGTTGCAGTCGCTCCGAACTCCCTTGTTCTTGTACAGCGTTATGATGTTTGAATCTTTAAAATCCTGTGGGACTTGTCCTTCTCGCCAGCATAGCTCTATTAGCTGGTGGATCTGTAGAGCGAGGGTGTCTTGGCCACTCCTGATCACCTCAATTGGAATCCCATCCTTACCTGGAGCCTTGCCAGATGCAAGCTCATTTATAGCACACTTAACTTCTGTTATAGTGGGAAGTGTGTCCAGGTGGTCAAGAGTTGGCAGATCCTCTATGGCGTTGAGGGCATCATCCGCCAGCTTGGTCTCACTTGAGTAAAGCTCTAAATAGTGCTCGACCCATCTATCCATCTGCTGTTTCTTATCAGTGATGATTTCTCTAGTCAAGGTTTTCAGCGGTGCACTTCTTTTGATCATTGGACCACAGGCTTTCTTTATCCCTTCATACATGCTTCTGATGTTTCCCTTATCACTTGCGATTTGAATGGACTCACATAACTTGATCCAATAGTCATTCGCACACTGCCTGGCAGCCTTTTGTACATCCTTCCTCGCTTGCTTCAGCTCACTCAGAGTGTTACGCGTTGGTCTTTCCTTGTTTCTTAAGAGAGCTATCTTCTTTTTATCAATCAAGGGCTGCAGTATCTGGCTGTTTGCCGCAAACCAGTCCTGCCTCTTATGATCCACAGTGCCGTAAACCCCTACCGCTGTTTTATAAATAGTTTCCTTAAGTTTACTCCATTTATCATTTACTATACAATTTTCTGATGTATCATTGAAAGCGTCCTCAAGTTGATGTTGAAATTCAAAGCACTTTCCAGGATCGTGAGTGTTAATAATATTAATCCTGGGGCTAGACTTGTGTTTAGCTGTGTAGATTCTCTTTGGTCTCAGTCTAACCCTTTGCAACAACCAAAGAATGATCTGTATCACAGTCAGCACCGTGGTAACTTCGAGTTAATGATGTATGGTTCAGATGTTGTCTCCGTGTGATAATGAAGTCCAGCTGATGCCAATGGCCGGATCTTGGATGTTTCCATGTGACCTTATGCATCTCTTTTGTTTTTAAAAAGGAGTTTGTAATACATAGGTCATTTCTAGTGCAATGCTCCAGCAGCCTTTGCCCATTATCATTCATGCGACCGATGTTGTATTTTCCAAGGCACACTGGCCATGAACTCGAGTCCTTGCCCACACGAGCATTGAAATCACCGAGCATATAAATGTAGTCGGATTTTGGAACTGCCTTGATCGCAGAGTCTAGCTGCTCATATAATGTATCTTTCACATCATCAGGGGAAGTGAGTGTCGGTGCATATGCAGTGAGAATGGTGGCAAATCCACAAGAGGTTGCCAAGCGTAGTGATAATAATCTTTCATTACCTCCAGCTGGGATATCAATCATTCCCAGTAGCGAATTCTTCACTGCAAAGCCCACACCGTGATGAATTTTTTCTGCCTGCCCTCTTCCCTTCCAAAAAAAGGTGTAATTGTTTTCCCTGAGTGACCCTTCCTCAGCGAGGCGAGTCTCCTGCAGGCCAGCAATATCAATGTTAAGACGATTGAGTTCAGCATCAATCACAGACGTTTTTCTCACATCGTCAATATTTGTCAAGTCAGTGGAGAATCCTGGACACATGGTTCTCACGTTCCAGGTTGCAAGCCGTAGCTTGGGGTTTCTATTATTCTTTTTATTAGTACCTGGTGCATTGGTTTTACAGCCTGCGATTCAGATTTTGTCCTTGCCCCAAGCACCCATTGAAGCAGGCAGGCTGTGGCGGATCAGCACCCAATCGGCCGGGGGCTGCCCAGCTTGAGGCGGGCGGTAGCTGATCAGTAACACCTGTAGGTGTCTCCCACCGTCAGAGGCAACGCGTGGCGCCCCATGTCTACGCCAACTGACAAGGACTTACAACCCGTAACAGTTGCCTCTCGCTTTGATTCCGAGACCGGTTAAAACCAGGGATGGAGTTATTGCCTCTCCATAGCACAAAGCCTGGGCTAAAATAAAGAAACCATGTGTTGCCCATGCAGCATGATCCCTCTCTCGGCCTGCCTAGTTCACTCCAGAGGAAAGTTAACACCTATACATCTGGAACAAGACAAGCTGCAGAAGCTGCCGGATCAGCAAAGCAATGCTCTAACTGTCCGCCTGTCGGAGCTTCGATCCTAGACCAGCTGCCAACCAAGGCTTAGGGCCTGGTCTGCCCTGCCATGACTTATTTTGTCGTTGGGTTGCATTTCCTCGCACCAGGATAAGGCTAGTACCCTCCCAATTGCGCTCTTCCGCCCGAAGCCGTTGGCACAATGTGGGGTGTCGGGTTTGGTAAGCGCCGCCCAACATTCGGCGCTGACAGAAAGCAGGTAGTACCGTCTACTGTCATACGGTTGCTCAGTCATATCTGACTAAGACCTGACTCTCCTATCTATCTATCTATCTATCTATCTATCTATCTATCTATCTATCTATCTATCTATCTATCTATCTATCTATCTATCTATCTATCTCTCGTTCGTGATCCCGCTTACCACAGCAGACGTGTTTGTGTGCTCTCCTCCTTTTTGGATTATTTTTTTCTGTCTATCTTTATTAGAGCGCAGTGGATTTTATATGATTGTGATCACAACAATGCCGTTCAACTATTGAAATTGTGTTAAGGTTGCTAAATGTGCAGTGTTGGATATGAATGCTAATAATGTTGTATTCAATACTATGGATAAACTATTCACGAAATGGAAAAGCGTCAGTGATAGCTTGAACTAGCCAATCACAACACTGGAATTTAAACCGAGTGCGAGCGCTCCTAAAATGTGCACCTGCGGGTGAAAATACACTATGTAGCCATGCTTGACGAGGGGGAAGCTTCTGTGCTGGAGGTAGCTGCAGAACGTGGGCGATATGGGTTAAGATTAAGATCTACCAGAACTAAGAACTACGCACTAAACAAAGAGAAAGCAGTGAAAAGCAAGTTAAAGAATTGCTTTGGCTCTCCATCACTGTCTGTCAAGAGTATGAACGACGGGAAATGCATTTCCATTACTTTCAATAATACTCTGCATTATGAGGTATTTCGAACATGCCCGATCAAACATTATCAGGGTGACCAAGTTGAGTACAGGGTGGACCGACACGGCGCTCAAGTCGAAATCAAAGTATCAGCTTCGTTACACACATTGCACCTCTACAACTCGAAAAACAGTTTGCTTGCCCAGGGAGCAGTTGACGTCATGTCTGATTGGCTCTCGACTCATTTCGTCGAAATTCAACAGACAGCACAAAAACTAATAGGTGACTCACTAAACACACCTGCCGATCTCAGCATGCTAGTGGCTGGCGAACCTACACAATCTGAAGCTGTAGCCATCACAGCATCAGGCCATAATGACACCATAGTCCAACAAACCATGACTCAGCACAGCAACAACACGAATAAAACTTCTAACCGACCAGTGTTGCTAGCCATTGAGTACCCGATGAGTATGTGTGTAGAAGACAGTATACAACCGAATGAAATAAATTCGAATCAAATAGAGGTTTTACCATCGATACTAGATGATAGCCCAGCTACTAACCAACACTCGTGCGTCTGTCAGCAGCATATTAAAACGTTAGAGTCAGACCTGAAAGTACTTTTAGATGCCGCCTCTGACAACACAAACAAGATCGCCACGTTCATTAGTGACTATAACAACCTCAAGTCAGGGGTGACTCTCCTGAGAGAAGAAAATGTTAAACTAAAACACACCGTTGAGACGTTACAACGCTCGCCCACTACTGACCTGGCAGCACACGCAGATAGTCTAGAAGTAACAGAACCAGTCGTAGGCGCGTCAATTACTCAGCCAACCAAACAACATCAGCAAATAGAAAATGTTGCTCAACAGCACTCAACATATCCAATCGAAGTAAAGGTCAGCAATAGATTTGAAGCATTACAAGAGCAACTATCAAACAACAGCCTGGACGACAGAACATTGCCGAGAGAATACGCCCACATTCAAGAAACATCTGATAATCTGCAAGAAGACAGACTACAGCTGGATTGTCATCAATGGCAGAAACAACGTGAAAGACGTGTCAGCACCAAACATACACAGAAAACACCGGCTGACTGCACCCACGTGATAATTGGCGACTCTTTGATTGGGGGAATTTACAGCGACCGCATGTCCTTAGCAGACACCGACAAAGCCGCAACAATTCAGCTTCCAGGTGCAGGAGTAGAAAGAATAACAAACAGTATATGTAATTTGGAGGTTAATACAGCCATTAAAAAGACAACGATTCATATAGGAATACACGATACTATTAAAAACCAAAGTATAACAATTTCTCAGTTAAGAACACTACTTGACTTACTACGTTACACTTTCCCAAATTCTATAGTTTTGTTCTATTCCATCATGCCACCAAGTTATGGCTCTCAACGTAGATTGGCCGACATAAACAATAACACCCTAGAGACTTTTTGCAATCGGTATCATGTACACTTAATCAACAACACACCCTTCTTCACATCACAGACAGGAGTACCAAAGAAACGATTGTACAGAGACCAAATACACAAATCCACATTAGGAACTAGTCTGCTTGCACAGAACATTAAATACCCTGAAAGGGCACAACACCTGACCAACACACAAATGCGAAAAACATTGATTTCTGAAGAACCAAGGCCAACCCAGGCCAACCGAAGCTCCCCCATTTCACCAGGTAAACGTCTGCTGACATCTGACCCCCGACCTCCGGCCACTCAAGAATCACACATGCTACCAAGAATAAGCCAACCCATCCTTCCTACCCCCATCTTAGCACGGGAAGGAGATAACTACCACAATAGTTTTCCTGCCCTCCCCTGCAAGAAACTTGCGTTGCAAACATCGGCACGCACACACGGCAGTAATACCACTTTGTCACAGCCCCCTCACGCCACAAATGGGTCAATTAGCAGACAGGAGGAAGTTCAGCATCATTGGGTTCCAGAACATTACGCCAACAATGGGCCACCTATCATACAACAATAGATTCCGCAATATTGGAATCCAGAACTGCTACACTTGATGCAATTTAGTCCGCCGCACTGAATCAAGCTTTTATGATGTCTCTACAATACAGACCTGTAAGATAGGATATGTATTAAACACTGAGCCCTATAAGCAATATACCAGGAAAAGAGCTTCCTCCTTGAACTTTAATTGCTTACTGTTTAGCGTATTAGCTCCCGTGTGGGATACCTACCTTTAAACAGGAACATTGACTTGTATAGTCATTTATTCATTCTTTCGGATAGCAGCTGGTTACATAGCTTGCAATGAGCTAGAGAAACTAGCAGACATGTACAACAACAGTATAGGGAGTGCTAGCATCAGGGAGGAATGGTTACACAGCTATTTGATTCCCTTGCCGAAGCCTGACAAAGACCACAAAAATATTCAGGGATATCGAATTATAACCATGCAGAATACAATAGGCAAGCTGCAAGAGAAGGTAATTGCCAGGAAAATATCAAGCCAACTAGAGAGGCAAGGTGTTTTCCCACCTACCCTGGGTGGGTACCGTCCAAAAAGAGAAACCTGGACCAATGCAGCAGTCTTTGCCCATGATGTCTATGAAGGTTTCCACTCAGGCACTGAAACTGTTGCTGCAGCGATTGATCTTGAGGACGCGTACAACAGAGTACCACTGGATTTTTTAATGTTTCAGCTTCTTGAACTAAACGTAAGTCCATTCCTCCTTAGTTGGATCGCTGCAGCCCTCTTCCAACGGAAAGTAGTTTTTAGATGTGGCAGTTGGACTTCGGAACCAACAACAATATATCCTGGCCTACCACAGGGATCACCATTATCTCCGGTACTGTTCAACGCCTACACAGTGGGAATCACCAGTGAGCAGATCACTGGACCTGGCAAGACATTGTCATATGCCGATGATGTTTTAGTGTATCGTCAGGGTAAGGATAGAGGGGAGGTTGCTGTGGAACTACAAACCGAACTCAATCGCACAGGTACTTGGTGTGATGAAGCTGGGGCAATGGTCAACCCAACAAAGGCAACAGTGACTTGGTTTTCGTTGAATAATCATATTGTCAACAATCCAACACCAACTGTAATGCTGTGTTCAGAGACGGAAAGAACGCAGGCAATGAATTACCTGGGGATACGGTTTGATCGAAGCCTTGCTTATAATGTGCACATAGACCAGGTGATAACAAAGGCCAAACGGGGTTTGGCAGCGATGCGGGTGATTGCGGCAGCAAACTGTGAGCAGCGCCATCTATGTCTTCTGTACGAGGGGCTTGTCATGTCTGTTTTGGAGTATGCAATGGCAATCCTGACTCTCAGCCATAAGCAGATAGAAAGGATGGAAAGGATACTGAATGAAGCTATGCGCATTATTCTTGGATGTACAAGAGATACAGCATGCAGGGCGATGCTCTACCTTCTTGATTTTCCAACCATTGAAGAGAGAATACAAGTTTGCAGGGCACGCGCCTACCTCAGAATTAACGCAAACACACAACCTCCACTGCATAGTGAAATTAGGAAGGTGAAGGGCAGCAGGTTAAAAAGAGGACGGTCGTGGATGGGTCAAGCCGAAGACATTCTTCAACAGGTGTGTTCACTTGAGGACTTAGAGCCTGGCGAGGAGTGGGTGCAAGTGCCAACAGACTTCTGCACATCCTTTTCAGTTTGCATCTAACTAGATAGAAAATGCAGACAAGAAAATCCGGCTGCTGTGGAGGCTGAAGTACAAGCGTTGATTTTCGAGAATTCGCTAGACGGTGACGCGGTCATCTACACAGATGGGTCGGTCGTCCGCCATGTGAGAAGCTCATGGGCCTTTACAGCTCGGGCCGGAGGGAGAATTGTGAAGGAGGACTCTGGTGCTTTCACTGAAACCACAAGTAGCCTGACCATGGAAGTCATGGCAGTAAGTAAAGCAATAACATGGCTCGAGACACAGACATTCACTAGGGCTTGTATCCTTAGCGACTCAATGAACATGATCAAGAGGATAGAGGAGGGGTCGATCCGAAGAGAATGGTTGCTGCCTCTGGAGCGGTCTCGGCTGGCAAAGATTAGTTTCATCTTCGTGCCAGGGCATGCGGGAGTACAAGGAAATGAGCGGGCTGACAAGCTCGCAGGTGAGGCTACTGTGGAGGGCGGACGCGCCATGGACCAGGCTGACATTCTGAATGCTCTACGAGAAGTGAGACTTTTGCGAGAACCACGTGATGACTGTGAATCTACAACAATGGCCAGACTGCGAGAGCAGCAAATTAAAAGAGGGGTGGCCAAACAAGAACACTACGCAGGAAGCCAAAGAAGATTGATTAACCAACACAGAACTGGCGTCGTTAGCCGCTACACGCTGCGGGATTTGCTGAGGAAGGGATCCGAGCACTTATGGACTGAATGGTTCGATGTGCAATGAGGATGATATGTCGACTAACTAACTAACTAACTAACATAGCTTGCGAAGTAGTTCGAGCTAATTAATTTTTGTATGTTCATACGCTTTAATTCTTTTTGTTCTGTATTTGCACTATACTTGTTGGTCTCATTAGTTATATCATTATAATATTGTCATTTACATATCGATTTCTATTACTGGTATTTTGTAAGTTAATGTAATTGTGTATTTTTATGATCTTGTAATTGTACCTAATTTTGACTAATTTACACTTACTTCTTGGGTGAAATGTCTGAGAAATGGCAACATTGGCTCAATAAATCAGGAACACGTTTTGGACACTTAAATATATGCAACTTATTCAACAAGCTGCCAGAGTTTTCTTCTATTCTTAATCAGAATTTTCATGTATTCGGACTTAGTGAAAGTAGACTAAATGAAAACATTTCAGACGAGGACATCTCTATTAAAGAGATCCCTGTAGGAAACAAGAGACAGGCATAGTAGCCTCTGTTTCTAATCTACTAAATGGTCACCGTAGGCTAGACTTTGAAACTTGCGAAATAGAATGTATTTGGTCGGAGTTAAAACTTCGACACCGCACACCCCTGATAATTGGCTACCTCTATCGAAATCCCAGGGATGGACACGTTTGGTACGAAAACTTCACTACCATGATGGATGTGGTTTTCGTTTCCGGGAAGGAAATTATACTACTCGGAGACTTTAACATTAACACCAACAAATCCCGTATAATTTGGGGAAATATAACTGCATCATACACCTTCCAACAAATAGTCTAACATGCTACTAGAGTAACAAACTCATCTTAAACACTTATAGATCACATTTATGTAACTTGCTCGGACAACATCATAGAATGCACCGTGCCCAATTGTGCAATGAGCGATCACTACCCAATATGCTGCACATGGTCTAAAAAGGGAATTAAAACTCCTAAACATAAACACATAACTGTAAAATATAGAAGTGCAAAAATTTCAACCAAAACGCATTTTTACTGGATTTGCTCAGTTCACCTCTAAACAATGTTTATCAACTTTCAAACCCGGATGATGCTATGGAATCCTGGATGAAGATCTTTATTGATGTGTTTGATAGACATGTGCCAATCAAGGAAGTTCGAGTAAAACATCACGTCAAACCACCTTGGATAACCCAGGAAATTCTTGAAATTATGAGAGACAGAGATAAGGCACATAAAAAGCGGGATCTCAGCACATACCGTACTCTTGGAAACAAATTTCAATATATCATACGAAAAAAAAAAGAAAAATGACTTTAAGAACATAGTAATGGATAAAACAAATAGTAAGGATATATGGAAGGCAATTAACACCTTGACAAACAAGCATAACTACTCAAATTCATAACCATCAAATCATATTTCATGCAACCAATTCAGTAACTTTTTTCAGAATGACATAGATCAGTTGAAGGCTACAATACCAAATTCTCCTTGCAACTTATCTTTACTGTCATCGTTATGCCAGACCAGATGCCCCCGAGATATCCTTTCTGACATACCGCTAATGACAGTCACTGAAGTATTCACTTACCTCAGTAAACTAAAAAAACTCAAACTCATCTGGGTTAGATGGAATCAGCAGTCGGATTCTCCGCTGTGCTGAGCCGGTGATCTGTGTATCACTAACCTATGTATTTAATCAGTGTCTCACCAAAGGTCACTTTCCATCAGCTCTCAAAATTGCTAAAGTGTATCCTCTCCTTAAATCTGGTTCATTGGACAATGGTCCCCCGAACAATTATAGACCCATCTCTTTACTATCATCACTATCTAAACCACTAGAAAAACACACCCATAAGGTAACATTACAGTATTTAGATCGCAACAAGCTTATAGTTGACAGTCAATCAGGATTTCGACCAAAATATTCTTGCCATGCGGCCCTAACAAACATGATAGAATATTGGCACCAGAATATAAATAATAACAATCTATGTGGAGCTGTGTTTATCGATTTCAGAAAAGCATTTGATATGATAGACCATGCCATTTTAATTAAAAAAACTAGAGACAATGAAAATTGGCCCTAATGTTGTGACGCTAATAACATCTTTTCTGTCAAACAGAAATCAAGTAGTATCATACAATAAATCTCTGTCCCAAACCACTACCTTCAATACTGGAGTACCGCAAGGCTCTATTCGCCATATGTATTAATGATCTAACTTTGCATCTTTCGTCGTCCTGCGATCTATTTGCACACGACTGTACAGTGTATGCAAACGCTGAAAGCAGTAATTTGCTGGAGTCGTCTTTGCAACAAGAATTAAATAATGGAGTTTGGTGGAGCTATGCGAACCGTATGCAAATTAACATCACTAAAACAAAATCTATGTTATTAACAACCAGACAAAGACTTCAGACTCTAAACTCACACAGATCACTTCATCTTCACATCGATAACATGCCAGTAGAAAGTGTAATTGAGCACAAAACATTAGGCCTCATCATTGATAGAAACCTAACCTTTAATCCTCACTTTCAAGCGCTCTCTAAATAAACAGCGAAAAAAGTTTACGAACTCGCCAAAATGAAAAATTTCCTTGATGAGGATACAAGGAAAATATTCTATACGTCTGACATACAGACACATTTGACTACTGCTCTACAATCTGGGACGGTTGTTCCAATTCAAGCACCAAACGACTTTACTCACTCCAGAAACGGGCCATGAGTTTAATTTATAGCAAACATTTAACTGACAACCCTAACCTGCATAAACGCCTTCAGTTACTACCACTCCGCAAACGTCTGCTTTTCAATAAGGCCAAACTAATTCACAAAATCCTACATCGGAATGCCCCAAATTACCTTTGGCGATTGTTTGAATATAATGCTAGACACAGTAAACGATTAAATATATTACACATTCCGAAGCCTAGGATAGACGTATACAAAACAAGCTTTACGTACTCTGCAGCTCAGCTGTGGAACAATCTTCCACATGAAATAAAAGACATCACCAATCCCTATACATATAATCGCAAATTATTTGAACACTATCTCAGTACGGATTACCTTCCCCCTTAATAACAGAAGTAATAATAATAATAAAACCCTAGTATAACAGCCAGTCCCCTTTTGGTAGGCCAGTATATGCCACATAGCTAATAACAAGTGACACACCAGTTATTACTATTACTGAGTCGTGTAGTATTGATTTTTAATTTTTCCACAAGCCTTTATAATGCATATCTTTTCTATTGTTGCTGTTTTCAGTTAGCCGTGAATGATGTGCGAATGGTATAATGTATGAAAGAGAGTGATAAAAGGGCAGAATGTTAGAC
>OY992888.1:90289550-90313202 GCA_963921405.1 Cepaea hortensis
GGGGATATTGTGTGGGTGGGATATGTGTGTGTGGGTGAGGGATTTTTGTGGTGTATGGGTGGGGGTATGTGGGGTGGATGGATAAGGCTATCTGTGTGGGTGTGGATGGGAATATTGGGTGGTATGTGGGTGGGGGTTATGTGTGTAGTGTGTAGGTAGGGATGTGTGGTGGTATGTGGGTGTGGAATGTGTTGGTGAGGGATATGTGTGTGTGCGGTGCATGGGTTGGGAATATTGCGTGGTAGGGGATTATGTGATGTGCGGGTTGGGGATGTGTGTGGTTGGGTGTGGGTTAGGGCATGAGTGGATGGGTGGAGGATGTATGTGTGGGTGGTGGGGTGCATGTGAGTGGATTGGGGATGTATGGATGGTTAGGGATGTGTGTGTGAGGGGGGAGGGGGATGTAGGAATATGTCAGTTGGTGGGGATGTGTGTGTATGTTTTGGGGATGTGTGAGTGGATGTTCGGTGTGTGGTTTGGTGGGGAATTGTGTGCGTGGGTGGAGAATATGTGATCGATGGAGATGTGGCTGGGGGATGGAGGATTGGAGGTGTGAGTGGGAAGAGGATGTGTGGGTTAGGATGTGTATGTGGGTGGGCGTGGGATGTGTGGGTTGATGGGGATGTTTGTGGGTGGCGAGTATGTTTTGGTTGGGGGAACGGGTGAGGGCAATGTGTTTGGGTGGGGGATGTGCGGGAGGGGGATGGGTCGGTTGGTGGGGTATGTATGTGTCCCTAGGTGTTCGTGTGTGTGGGTAGGTGGGGTGTGTGTGTGGGTGGGTGGGGTGATGTATGGGTAGGTGGGAGATGGGCTACATAACATGGTAATTTGCCTTGTTTATGTTTACAACATTCATTTAACAATGTTTATTTTTCTTCCTATGTAAATGTATACTGCTCTTGATGAACGAAAGACGAGTGATTGGAAGGGCCGAATGTAAGACGGGCCTGCGTGCCCAATTTGTGACCCTTTTAAAATAAAGTTGATTTGATTTGATTTGATTTGTATCTATGTATCTATCTATCTGTCTGCATGTCTGCCTGCCTGCCTGTCTCTCTGTCTGTCTGTTTGTCTGTTTATCTGTCTGTCTGTCTGTCTGTCTGAATGTTTGTGGGGGGTGGGGGGGGGTGGATGTGTGTGGGTTGGGGGATGGGCGTGTGATGAGTGTGGGTGATGGATGTGGGGATGTGTGTGTGGGAGGGGGATGTGTCTGGGTGGGTGGAGGTGTGTGTGACTGGATGGAGGAGGTATGTGTGGGTGGTGAGGTTGATTGTTGAAAGGGGATGCGTTGGTGGATAGGAGATTGTGAGAGATGTGTGTGGGTGAGGGATGTTTCTTGGGGATGTGTGTGGGTGTGGTGTTGTGTAGGAGGGAAGATGGGTGTGGATAAAGGATGTGTGTGGGTGGGGATGTGGTTGGGTGCGGGTGGGTGTGGATGTGTGTGAGGGTGGGGGATGTGAGTTTGGATAGGTGGTTGGGGTGTGTGTGTGTGGGTGGGTAGATGAGGGATGTATGTGTTGATGAGTGGGTGAGGGATTTGTGGGTGTTAGTGGTTGAGGGATAAGTGCGTGTGTGGAGGGATGTGTGAGGTGGGTGAGTGTATGCGTGGGGGATGTGTGTGTGGGTTGGGTGTGCGTGAATGGGAGGTGTGTGTTTGTGAATGGGGGATGTGTTAGTGGGTGAGGATTATGTTAGGGATGTGTGTATTGGTGGTGATATGTGTGTTTGGGTGGGGATGTGTGTATATGGGTAGGGGTGGGGGATGGGTGGGTGGGTAGAGGATGTGTAGGTGGGTGATTGTATATGGGTAAGAGTGTGTGGTTAAGGGATGTGTGGTTAAGGGATGGTTGGTTGCGGGATGGGTGGGTATAGAATGTGTGGCAGGGTGGAGGATGTGTGGATGGGTAGACTATATGTGAGTGGGTGAGTGTCTGTCTGTCTGTCTGTCTGTCTGTCTGTCCTTATGTCCGTGTGTTCGTCCGTCGGTCTGTCTTCTTTGTCTGCCTGTCTCGTTGGCTGGCTTGCTGTCTATATGGTTGTCTGTTTGTCTTTCTATCAAACTGGCGTGCTAGAAATAATGTAAGTGATTAATGTAAGACGGCAATGCGTGCCCATCTTTTGACATTTTGAAAAGAAAATTCATTCGTGTGTTTATTTTATCTAACTGTCTGTCTATCTATCGCCGAGCGCCCCTGTCAGCGTGTCCACCCACCTCTCTGTCTGTGTGCCTTTCAATAATAATAACTGTAAAGAATAAAACATCATCATTAAATTACCTACCAGCATGCTGAGGCGTTCATATCTCATGGCTCTCCTCAGATCTCGGTCTGTCGTATTCAGAATCAACTCTGCTGGTGATATTCCTCCATGCCACCGTCTCAATCCATCCATCATCATTTCTCTTGGTCAACCTCTGCCTATCTTCACCTTGATCTTTCCAGCTGTCACGGTGTTCTCCAATGCATCTCTTCTCATCTCATGACCAAAGTAAGCTATTTTTGTCTCTTTCTAATTGGTGAATATAATGTTCAAGTTTCACTAGCCCCCTTCAAGCAGTTGTTGTTAGTTAGTCTGGCAGCCCAAGCAAAATAATTAGCATCAATTAGTCATATTCTAATGATCACTGCACATTTCTTATATGTTTATAATACATATTTTGCTATTGTTTTTGCGTTAGATTATCCTAACAATAAAGGCATCAAGGGGACAATATTTAAGGACAGACATAAATATGATATACTGTTAGTCTGTACAACATACTTCCAATACTGCTACTACTTTTACTACTACCGTTACTACTACTACTACTACTACTACTACTACTACTACTACTACTACTACTACTACTACTACTACTACTACTACTACTACTACTACTACTACTACTACTACTACTACATATACTACTACTACTACTACTACTACTACTACTACTACTACTACTACTACTACTACTACTACTACTACAGATACTACTACTACAACTACAGATACTACTACTACTACAGATACTACTACTACTACTACTACTACTACTACTACTACTACTACTACTACTACTACTACAGATACTACTACTACTACTACTACTACTACTACTACTGTTACTATTACTTCTACAACTACAGTTACTACTACTACTACTACTACTTTTGCAAATGCTTCTACTACTACTACTACTAGTACTACTACTACTACTACTACTACTACTACTACTACTACTACTACTACTACTATCATTGGCGCCATGCCATCTTGACAGACGATAGTTTGTAAGGGATGGAGTTATTGCCTCTCCATAGCACAAAGCCTGGGCTAAAATATAGAGATCATGTGTTGCCCATGCAGCATGATCCCTCTCTCGCCCTGCCTAGTTCACTCCAGAGGAAAGGTAACACCCCTACATCTGGAACAAGACCAGCTGCAGAAGCTGCCGGATCAGCAAAGCAATGCTCTAACTGTCCGCCTGTCAGAGCTTCGATCCTAGACCAGTCGCCAACCAAGACTTAGGGCCTGGTCTGCCCTGCCATGACACTTTGTCTTTAGGTTGCATTTCCTCGCACCAGGGTAAGGCTTGTAACCTCCCAAATGCGCTCTTCCGCCCGAAGCCGTTGGCACAATGTGGGGTGTCGGGTTTGGTAAGCGCCGCCCAACGTTCGGCGCTAACAGAAAGCAGGTAGTACCGTCTACTGTTATAAGGTAGCTCAGTCATATCTGACTAAGACCTGACACAAACTACTACTACTACTACTACTACTACTACTACTACTACTACTACTACTACTACTACTACTACTACTACTACTACTACTACTACTTCTACTACTACTACTACTACTGCTGCTGCTGCTGCTGCTGCTGCTTCTGCTACTTCATCTACTACTACTACTACTAGTATTATTAATACTATAACTGCTACTAATGCTACTACTGCTACTACTGCAACTACTACCTCTGACCCTATTGCTGCTACAACAACAACAACAACAACAACTACTACTAGTACTACTAAAATTACTACTACTACTACTACTACTACTACTACTACTACTACTACTACTACTACTACTACTACTACTTTTACTACTACTATTGATGTGACTACCACTATTACTTCTACAACGAATGCTATTACTTCTACTACTAAATCCTTTACTGCTACTAATCCTTCATATTCACACACACACACACACACACACACACACACACACTCACACACACATCTTCTTATTCTCCAGACAGGTGGTGAGACGGTGAGGCGGAGTGGCGCATGTTTTATAGTGAGTATGTTGGTGAGTGTGCTGGTATTGTCCCTGGAGGTAACCGTAGTGACTTTTGCAACGCCCATGAATAATGGATTTCCTGACTACAGTGGTGAGTACTGTCTCATGCTTCTGAATCACAATACTCGATTTTCACTCACTGCAACAGCATCATTATCATCATCGTCATCACACTCATCACTACACACACCGTCATCAATTCCCTCATCAACACCATTATCATCATCATTATCATCACCATTATTATCATCTTCCTTATACTAATTATCACCTTCATCACCATCCTCATCCTCACCATCAACCTCAGCAGCATCATTATCAAGAAATACCGTCAGTCGGCCTTGTGGTTCCTGGTCTTAGGGAATCAACCCAGAGATTACTCGACTATGTCCCCTCTGAAATGCTCGCCCTTTGTTTCTCAACGTTTGGAAGGGTCGAAAGGACACGGTGAGCATAGCTCAATGAGACCGACTGTGCAAGTGTCGCGCGCAAAGGTTGTTCCTAAAGGCAGCCAGACAAAGCAGACCTCGACATCGTCTTCAGCATGCGGATTGTGTGGCAATCCGAAGGTATGTTGAGTAACTTAGTTTATTCAGCGTTGTGTCAGTAGTCGGCGACCACGATAGAGCTGGGCGGCCGTGTAATAGTCGTGGTGCGCGAATGTGGGTCAAGTGTGAAATGGTAACATTGTGTGGGCCTGGAGTCAACCTCTTGGGGCCGCGTTAGTTAGTTAGTTAGTTAGTCGACAGATAATCCTCGTTGCACATCGAACCATTCAGTCCATAAGTGCTCGGATCCCCTCCTCAGCAAATCCCGCAGCGTGTAGCGGCTAACGACGCCAGTTCTGTGTTGGTTTATCAATCTTCATTGGCTTCCTGCGTAGTGTTCTTGTTTGGCCACCCCTCTTTTAATTTGCTGCTCTCGCAGTCTGGCCATTGTTGTAGATTCACAGTCATCACGTGGTTCTCGCAAAAGTCTCACTTCTCGTAGAGCATTCAGAATGTCAGCCTGGTCCATGGCGCGTCCGCCCTCCACAGTAGCCTCACCTGCGAGCTTGTCAGCCCGCTCATTTCCTTGTACTCCCGCATGCCCTGGCACGAAGATGAAACTAATCTTTGCCAGCCGAGACCGCTTCAGAGGCAGCAACCATTCTCTTCGGATCGACCCCTCCTCTATCCTCTTGATCATGTTCATTGAGTCGCTAAGGAAACAAGCCCTGGTGAATGTCTGTGTCTCGAGCCATGTTAGTGCTTTACTTACTGCCATGACTTCCATGGTCAGGCTACTTGTGGTTTCAGTGAAAGCACCAGAGTCCTCCTTCACAATTCTCCCTCCGGCCCGAGCTGTAAAGACCCATGAGCTTCTCACATGTCGGACGACCGACCCATCTGTGTAGATGACCGCGTCACCGTCTAGCGCATTCTCGAAAATCAACGCTTGTACTTCAGCCTCAACAGCAGCCGGATTTTCTTGTCTGCATTTTCTATCTAGTTGGATGCAATCTGAAAAGGATGTGCAGAAGTCTGTTGGCACTTGCACCCACTCCTCGCCAGGTTCTAAGTCCTCAAGTGAACACACCTGTTGAAGAATGTCTTCGGCTTGACCCATCCACGACCGTCCTCTTTTTAACCTGCTGCCCTTCACCTTCCTAATTTCACTATGCAGTGGATGTTGTGTGTTTGCGTTAATTCTGAGGTAGGCGCGTGCCCTGCAAACTTGTATTCTCTCTTCAATGGTTGGAAAATCAAGAAGGTAGCGCATCGCCCTGCATGCAGTATCTCTTGTACATCCAAGAATAATACGCATAGCTTCATTCTGTATCCTTTCCATCCTTTCTATCTGCTTATGGCTGAGAGTCAAGATTGCCATTGCATACTCCAAAACAGACATGACCAGCCCCTCGTACAGAAGACATAGATGGCGCTGCTCACAGTTTGCTGCCGCCATCACCCGCATCGCTGCCAAACCCCGCTTGGCCTTTGTTATCACCTGGTCTATGTGCACATTATAAGCAAGGCTTCGATCAAACCGTATCCCCAGGTAATTCATTGCCTGCGTTCTTTCCACCGTCTCTGAACACAGCATTACAGTTGGTGTTGGATTGTTGACAATATGATTATTCAACGAGAACCAAGTCACTGTTGCCTTTGTTGGGTTAACCATTGCCCCAGCTTCATCACACCAAGTACTTATGCGATTGAGTTCGGTTTGTAGTTCCCCAGCAACCTCCTCTCTATCCTTACCCTGACGATACACTAAAACATCATCGGCATATGACAATGTCCTGCCATTTCCAGTGATCTGCTCACTGGTGATTCTCACTGTGTAGGCGTTGAACAGTACCGGAGATAATGGTGATCCCTGTGGTAGGCCAGGATATATTGCTGTTGGTTCCGAAGTCCAACTGCCACATCTAAAAACTACTTTCCGTTGGAAGAGGGCTGCAGCGATCCAACTAAGGAGGAATGGACTTACGTTTAGTTCAAGAAGCTGAAACATTAAAAAATCCAGTGGTACTCTGTTGTATGCGTCCTCAAGATCAATCGCTGCAGCAACGGTTTTAGTGCCTGAGTGGAAACCTTCATAGACATCATGGGCAAAGACTGCTGCATTGGTCCAGGTTTCTCTTTTTGGACGGTACCCACCCAGGGTAGGTGGGAAAACACCTTGCCTCTCTAGTTGGCTTGATATTTTCCTGGCAATTACCTTCTCCAGCAGCTTGCCTATTGTATTCTGCATGGTTATAATTCGATATCCCTGAATTTTTTTGTGGTCTTTGTCAGGCTTCGGCAAGGGAATCAGATAGCTGTGTAACCATTCCCCCTTGATGCTAGCACTCCCTATACTGTTGTTGTACATGTCTGCTAGTTTCTCTAGCTCATTGTCGGTACACCTATTTATGTCGTCGTATCTTATGCCATCAGGACCTGGAGCACTGTTTTTTGATCGTCGAAGCACAGCCTTAATTTCTTTCACTGTCACCGTGTCTTCATCCGGAGTGTTCTGGGCCTTGCATCTGTCTGAGGTGACCTCCTTGGCCACATTTCGACCTCCCATGTCTGTCTGGTTGCTCTGCTCAAGGTAACGTTCAAAGAGGGCTTTGCCCTTGTCCTCGTCAGTCCTCTGCCAGATGAGGTCAGCACCTTGGAAGTCAGAAATGCTCTTATTCTTGACTACACCACTCATGCTTTTATGTAGTCGCCAGAACAATTTCAGTGACTTGTCTGTGCTTACTCTTTGACACACCTCTGCCCATTTTTCGCTTTTAACCAACGTGACCAGTTTTTTGAAATAGCTTACTTTTGTGTGCATCTCTCTTTCTAAGTGCAAGCAGGGACTAGGATGACCAGCTCTGTTCTTCTTGGCATTTAGAAATCTCCTTACAGCACTACGCTTATCCACCCAAGCCTTCTCCACCTCGAAACTCCACCACGGTGGCTGCTCCCAGCTTTTTTTCCTGCCCTGAAACGTTCTGCGCTTGTCACGTCTTATTTTACTCACCACATCTTGCCCTGTACTGTCATACTGGAACGTCTTTACCTTTAGCTTGTGCTGCCTGGTTCTGCCTTTCTCCACCAATATGCTGCAAGGGTGGTGGTCGCTGCCATGGTGTCCTAGGACACCCCATCTACACACTGTAGTGAGTAAAGGTGAAACTAGCGCCAGATCAATAGCACTGTCCTCATCGCCTGGACGGCTTGCTGTCCTGGTGACACAGCCACTGTTGATACAAACCAGGTCGATGGTTTCCAGTGCAGTCTCGAGCTCCTCCCCTTGTGTATTGGGGGAAGTGGTTCCCCATGATCTGCCTTTAGCGTTGAAGTCACCACAGAAAATAACATTTCTCTCGTGGCCTAATATGCCACTTAAGCACTGCCACTTCTGTGCGTCCACACTGGCATTGCGGGCATAAACATTAACCAACACGAATGGTATACTGGAATGAACTCTCAACGCCTGTATTTGTATATCGTCACTGTCCCAACAGGACATGTTTAGCTCTGACGCCACCATGCTGTCACGAACGAGAATCGCCGTTCCCAGATGTCGTTTGTTCTAGAAACATTTGAAGCCGGCAATTCGGAGTGGCTGATCGCCCAGTCTCGTCTCCTGGAGTGCTACAATGTCGTTCCTGTAAACTAGAGTTTCTAAAATAGAGCCCCGTTGTTTTACACTGGCACAGTTCCAATATAGAATACGGATGTTCCTGAGTCCTAGACGGTGACACTTGAGTCTAAAACGTCTCAAACCACCGCGCTTACCTTGTTTCTTCCTCCCTGCGCGGCTACCACGCCGCTTCGTTATGTTGACTGCTGAACCCTCGAAAAACACACGTTTTTCCGCCATGTTGATAAAACGTAAACACAGACTGCTGAGAACCACACACGCTGCTGACAATTCACTCAAGGAAGGCTTCGCTCGATGCACGAACTCCGTAGCACCCGCGCAGATCTTGAGTAGAAACTCCCGGTTTTACATCCTGGCACACCAATTACACGCAAGAGATGAATAAATCCATCCCCTACGAGAAAAAGTTAACGAACACAAAACAACACGACCGTCCGTCGCCATCTTGAAATGGGGCCGCGTAATTACAGGTAGTGTAATGCAGTGATATTTAGCATCCTAGCGATGCGGGGCTTCTTCACAGCCACTTTAGGTTGGGTTAACGGAGTGCCGGACAACGAAACCTTTACTTTCATTACACACATGGCCCAGCTTCCTGAAATCGATCGTCGTCGGGGTCGGCGTGGCTGAATGGCGTAATTGGGGGAAATCTGAAGTCGAGTAAGACGCCGTCTATACTAGGGCGTATGGGGTATCTAACGACGCGGCCAGTCGAGACGAATCGCTTTCGCTGTTCGGCAGAAGTATCGGATGTCGTTCCATGGTCGTGCGTCGAGTCGAAAGTCGCTGTCGCTTGGTGGGGCGACCACTGGCGTTTCTTCTTGGCTTTCCTTACGTATGTCTTGTAATTACCCAACGCCAGATAAATATATACTGGATTCCGGAGAGGAGGACAACGTGGGAAAGACGACCGAATGGACAGGGTTGTTCATGAAGAACAGTGACACCGTTCTAATTGCTCCTGCCGTTGACGAGGGAGGAGAGAACGGGGTGTGGATATCTGCTACATGGAGAGTGCGCCATGGATATAACACTGGATTTGGATATATGGTACCTGCAGCACGGTACTACATAAACTATGGCTGGTAATAGGGAAGTGAACCAGGGAGATTGGATAGAACCATGAGGGGGTTCGGATGCACAACCACCGGCCTTACTTCATGGCCATTCTGCCTACTATTACTAATGATTCAATAACGCTATATTTCATGTAGAAGTCTTTCAGGGTAGGGCGACACCTCAGCGACGATGGACAGACGACCTTGGCCCAAGTTACACTCCAGCCCGGGGGAAGACGACGCAGTTCAGAGAGCGGCCTGACAGGTCCTAGGCTCAGTTCATCCCCGGCACCTGAAAGCAGCTTATTGGGTAGACTGGACTCTTGTGTGAAGAGTTCAGTACTCTGAGGAGAGGTGGTGAGAGTTAACTCGCTTATGGTAAGCTTGGTACGTGATGCTGTTACCGAGTATTATCCTCCACAGGGTCTGCCTTTATGATTGAGATGTTGAACGTCTGGTGACGGGTCCGGTGATTGGGACCAAGGCAAGTGACGTGGTCAGCAGTCCGGGGACACCTCAACGAATCGCAAGGTTTACCTGCTCCAGGTAGTCTACGACATCAGAGCACGGTGTCAGCTACCACTTCGCCAACGTCTTTATTACTCGTAGTTCAACATGGCCACTTCATATGTAAGTCGCCTTACCTTACGGCAAGACTATGTGTTGAGTTCTTGTCCACCACCTGAAGACATTAGACAGAACCACCGCCAGAGAGGGCAAGATACAATCAGCGAATTGTGCCAGGCCACTTTGGCCCATGAACGGTGCAGAGACACTAGAGACCGTTAGGGAACTTTACAAGAAGAGCCTGAGCTGGTGCTCACACACTAACGGTAACCTACGAGATTTATAGAGAGTGATCGACGGAGTGTCACGTCTCTAAGCGGCCACCCTAGAGACATTCTAAACTATTGGGAACTGTGTGGGCCGGCATTCAATGTCGTTCCAGAAGTGAGGTTCCAGGAAACAGTTTAGTAGGAATGAACACCTTCCATCCTCCCTGAGAAGACGGAATCTTGCTGGAGGACTCAATACACGCGGTGAGGCCTGTAAACCGACGAATTGTGGCGTACTGCACTGGACATTTCCCATGATGACAGCTACTTCCTGAGGGCTACTCCGGTGCTTCTCTGTCTAGAAATTCCCAGCAGCCGCTAGGTCTATATCATCCTCCTCAACATCATCCTCATTTGTACAATACACACTTTCGTTGCCATAGACAGATACCAGTGTTGCGTCATGCGTTCAGGACGAAGTGTGATTGGATAACGTCCCTTGGATGAGTGAAAGAGAGATAAGTATCCAAAGGCTGGTGGGGTATGGTAGATTGAAGTTACCTATTTCGCAGTCAGAGGACATCCCGTAGTTAAGATGTGGTATCAGTTCCCTCAGCCCAGGAAGTGTTGCGACAATCATCATCATCATCATCATCATCATCATCATTATCATCATCATCATCATCATCATCATCATCATCATCATCATCATCATCATCATCAACATCATCATCATCATCTTCATCATCCTCATCATCCTCATCATCATCATCATCGACATCATTTTCAAAATCTTCATCATCCCCATAACCATAATCCTCATTTTCATCCTCATCATCATTATCACCCTTATCAACATCCTCTTCTTCTTGCACGCCCGCGAGTGTGGCTGCAGATTCTTCTTCTTCTTCTTCTTCTTCTTCTTCTTCTTCTTCTTCTTCTTCTTCTTCTTCTTCTTCTTCTTCTTCTTCTTCTTCTTCTTCTTCTTCTTCTTCTTCTTCTTCTTCTTCTTCTTCTTCTTCTTCTTCTTCTTCTTCTTCTTCTTCTTCTTCTTCTTCTTCTTCTTCTTCTTCTTCTTCTTCTTCTTCTTCTTCTTCTTCATCTTCTTATCCTCCTCCTCCTCCTTTTCCTCCTCATCCTCCTGTAAATTGGTGTGAATGACATACCTTATTTGTCTGTGATTGAGTATACCCTACCTCGCCATCCACAATACACGACTCTCCTCCTGAATCTATGAAGTGTGGTGCTGATGATCATGTCCGTCGATAGCTGCGGCGAATAGTTCCCCCATACCGAGATGATTATGTCTATCGACAACCGCGGCGAATAGTTCCCCCATACCGAGATGATTATGTCTATCGACAGCTGCAGCGAATAGTTCCCCCATACCGAGATGATCATGTCTATCGACAACCGCGGCGAATAGTTCCCCCATACCGAGATGATTATGTCTATCGACAGCTGCAGCGAATAGTTCCCCCATACCGAGATGATCATGTCTATCGACAACCGCGGCGAATAGTTCCCCCATACCGAGATGATTATGTCTATCGACAGCTGCAGCGAATAGTTCCCCCATACCGAGATGATTATGTCTATCGACAACTGCGGCGAATAGTTCCCCCATACCGAGATGATCATGTCTATCGACAACTGCGGCGAATCGTTCCCCCATACCGAGATGATTATGTCTATCGACAACTGCGGCGAATCGGTCCTCCATACCGTGATGTCAAAATGTCCAGCCTCTTCTCTCACCTCCTAGCTTGCCTGTCCTTCAACCTTCCCGGTGTGACGACATACTCCAGTGTTTCCCCTTCTCATGATATACCCAAATATTGTGGACTGTCTACTTCTGAGGTGAGTACCTTGTTCACTTTCTTTCAAGACATCTTCATCCCTCTTTCTATCTTTCATCGGTGTTTTCATGAATCTTCTTTAAATCTACATCTCCGCAGCGTCCATATAACTTCTCACGTTTCTGCTATTTGCTCATGATTCGCCTCTGTACTTAAGGATTAGTTCAATATAGCTTTTACGAACTATTTTCCAAATTTTGATTGATAAAGATAAATTGCAGAAAATATTCCCCATCTTGTGAAATGCAGCCTTTGCGTGGACTATTGTGCATATAACAGCCTGTAAAACATCTTCAACTTGCTGTTGTTACTTAACTACATTTTCTTGTTTCAGATTTGTTCCACTTACTTGTGTTTATGATTACAAAAATTAATTGATGGAATTATTATTGCATTGTGTTGATTATCTCTTTTCCTACAATCGCAAGGCTTATTCTCTGTCAAACAGGTCAATGCTACGTCGACGGTATTTTTTATAGACATTGGCAAGTCTTCACCATTCCTGGACAGTCCCATTGTCTGAAGTACCGCTGTAACAATGGATACGGGGTCTTGTACCAAGAAGGTAGTGGCTGCGCTCATGTTTTTTTTTTTTTTAATTTAATTTTATTTTATCACGAATCATATCTCCGCACATTGGGTATTCCCTCCGATGTAGCAGCCATCTCAAAGTATCTTTACTCAGGAGTTGGTTGCAATGTTTTCGCTCCTTTCAATCTCCTCCTATTTTAAGTGATCCTTTTTCTAACTAGTAATAGTATTGGACACTTACTAAACAAGCTGAAAGGCGTATAAATGCCTTTGAATATAAATGTTATAGACGAGTTCTAAGAATATCATGGGTACAGAAAAGAACCAAATGCATCCATACTTCAAGAGCTGAATATTGAAGAAAGTTGGTTATTATAAACGATAAAACAAAGACAATTGAAATATTTTGGTCACTTGAAACGTCACGAAAGTTTGGAGAGAACAATAATGGATGGGCATATGCCTCGGAAGAGAGGAAGAGGAAGGCCAAAGAATGCAGGATGTGGCGGATGATCTCCAGATGGGTGTATCGGACGCGGGACATCTTGCTTATGATCGAGAGGTGTTCCGGAAGGTTGTTATGGGAGCGAGGTTCTGCAAAGGACATGCACTGAATGAATGAATGAATGAATAGTATTGAAGATATTATTTTGAACTGAGTTGAGTTGGTTCAAACACCGACATCGCAGCACTGTGGACACCCCCATACGTACTCCGCCCTCATCGTCAACAACCAGCAATGAGTCCCAATACTAATGATACCAGTTACAATCTGATTATTTCAACGTCCGGTCTTTCCTCGGCGAACAATAAACGATTCCTCAAATGTATCGAGGCCGTGGCAATTATGCTTTTATAATGTTGGCAAAGCATAAAGATTTTATTGTACATTTGAAATTATCCGTGAGCATAACCGATGAATATTAGAACATGTTCAGTGACCATGTATTGTAATGGCAAGGCACTGGATGATTCTGATGTGTTTTAAATAGTTCAGCCCACGTATAATTCATTTATTCACTTAATTTGATATATAAACTTTGCAGTATGCACCTGACGTGATGCATTGACATATGTCAGGCAATAATTCGTGCAACACACTATGTGTATCTTCTGTGTTTACACTATTTGAGCGTCGGCTAGATCCCCTGGTCACTACCTGCCGAACCACGCTTTCCAGGTCGTGATGATTTATCTGTTCCTACCCTCTAAACGCCGGCTTCGTGGCTTAGAGGTTATGACTTTTCTCCGTAATCTCGTATACTCTCGTAGGTAACGTGATGACAGTGAGAATCAGCAGTGGTTCGAATCGCATCGGTAACTATGGGGTATGTGAGCCGACCGCTCAGAAAGCAATGGCAAACTACTGAGCGTAATCTTGCCAAGAAATCAACATACAGCTGAAAGATGCAGGTGTTGTAAAGGAAATGCAAAAAAACAACAACCTCTAAACACGTGATCTTAATGGCCCTGACAACATCTGCTTCTCGTGCACGAACACCTACCCAACGGTGCATACCCAGTCAATCTGTCCGCTTCCTCGTTTCCCACCACACCAGCCTCTCCTGGGGAAAGATGCTATAGATGATCCCTATGTTTGATGTTTTAACTGAACCCTGTTAATCTGCTGGAAGCATGCCTGTCCCCACCCTTCTCAGCATGCTCTACGAGTCAGTTACAATCACGTTTTGTGTGTGCAATTTCACATTCTGCGAGCGGAAGGCCACAGTGACTTCCCACAACTACATTCTGAGAGTAGATGTTATGTAGGCTCTCCTGCACTAAACACCGCGAATTACCATCCACTATGACCCCCCGGGCACTTCTTTGGCGGCTTAGTACATAGCGATGAGTTCAGACAATTATACTGAGTATAACAAGAGCGATTTCATTGTGGGGCGACAACACACAGGCGAGCTAGAGTTGATTTTTAGCTGTTCGATTCCTTACGAACTGGCTGTGGCAGATGGACAAAGTGTGTTTGTGTGTGTTTGTGTGTGAATGTATTTGTGAGTGAGAGTGTGGGAGAATGTCAATTAAAGTAAGGGAGGAAGTCTAGCGCTTAAATTAACGGATTCTTTCACAGACATTCATATGCAATGGTATATAGTGCTAGAATAATATGTATAGACTAATGGCATTCAACTTTTGATGTAGTCAATATCGATCCGGCTCCTTTTATTTTCCAGGACGTGTCCTGGTATCCAACTTAGGCTGGTTCGAACATGTTGCCCTGATCAATTTTATTTATTTATTTATTTATTTATTTATTTATTTATTTATTTATATGTTTAATCTGCGTCGTTGACGACTCGAACAATGTCCACCGAGCCGCAGGCAATCGTGGTAGCCGCAGCATCTCCGGGGTTGGCTGCGAGAGGATACATGAGTAGTAAATTGAACTGTATGTGATCACCATACCAGATGACTTACCTTCTCCCGATTAGGCTGTCTGAGGAGATTGATGAAAGTGAAATGGCAGAATAAGTTCATAGACGTAATAGCTCTCTCGCGGACTGCCATGGTAAGCATTCACATGATGCTGTGCAGATCGCGGTTCAGATTAACAGGCAATGATGATGGTATGTCAGTTGAACAGCTTTCACACATAATATTCTATAACGACCTGGATTCAGATAAAGCCAGCACCAGATAGACCGAAAGATACATACATACATACTATGCACTACCATATAGAACTTCAACTGTTTCGGGGTTAAAGGTACACAAATACTCACTGGGCATTGCTATATAGATCTTTAAATGTTGCAGATTTAAAGATATACAAATACACCCTGGGCACCACCATATTGAACTTCAATAGTTGCAAGGTTAAAAGTGCACAGATACACACCGGGCACGAGCATATAGAACTTAAATTGTTGTAGACTTAAAGGTGCACAGATACACACCGGGCACTAGCATATATAACTTCAATAGTTGTAGAGTTAAAGGTGCACAGATACACACCGGGCACTAGCATATATAACTTCAATAGTTGTAGAGTTAAAGGTGCACAGATATACATCGGGCACTAGCATATATAACTTCAATAGTTGTAGAGTTAAAGGTGCACAGATACACACCGGGCACTAGCATATATAACTTCAATAGTTGTAGACTTAAAGGTGCACAGATACACACCGGGCACTAGCATATATAACTTCAATAGTTGTAGGGTTAAAGGTGCACAGATATACATCGGGCACTAGCATATATAACTTCAATAGTTGTAGAGTTAAAGGTGCACAGATACACACCGGGCACTAGCATATATAACTTCAATAGTTGTAGGGTTAAAGGTGCACAGATACACACCGGGCACTAGCATATAGAACTTTAAATGTTGCAGGGTTAAAGGTACAAAGATACACACTGCGAACTACCATATAGAACTTCAACTGTTACAGGGTTACAACTACGAGGATCGACTTCATTCCCCCCGGTTATCTCCCATAAGCCTCTATTTTCTACTCAATTCATGTGCCATCAGCAGGTGATAATGTACCCTCATATCTGTTTATTCTGACTTATTTCAGACATATTCCATTCACGTTGGTGTTGCATTTGGGAAGCGAGGAGGCTTCAAATTATAATCTGTAATGATTTGTATGTGTGTGTATTTGTGTGTATGTGTGTGTATGCGTGTGTGTGTGTGTGTGTGTTGTGTGCGCGCGCGTGTGTGTGTGTGTGTGTGTGTGTGTTTGTGTGTGTGTAACGATATTCTGGAGAAAAAAAAAAGCAACGAACAATGTATTAGTGTTTAATGCAGTCGCCACCGCGTTCAATGCAACTCCTTCAGTGTCGATAAACTGCTTGGATTCCAGGAGACAAATATTCTCTTGGTCGCTTGTGTTACCATTCAGGAACCACTTGCTGTACCTCTTCATCGCCTTTACGTTGTTTCGAAACTTCCCACTCCACTCATTCACTTGCTGGACTAATAGGCATGAGACATCATATTGGACCTTCATTGGCCGATGAATTTCAACATGATTCACCCTTCACTGATCAAAATAATGATAACAGAAAGCTGCTCTTCTTTCGTGCGTACCAGAAGTGGATCGGTATTTTTCAAACTGTTTTATTACGCCACCATCCGTGTTCGTCTCCACCGTGATACCACTCTTTACAACAATATTGACAGGTTACAATATAACTGCATGGTTATTTTAATTTATTTAACATTTTTCAGTTTTTCATTTGAATCCCCTTCCTTATTACCATCACTTCTGTTATTCCGTAACTGAGGCTATGTCCTTTGTTGTGACTCTCTGTTGCAAATATGCGATTCGTTTCTTGTACTGGTGTTTCATTTTAGGGAACAAACCATTTCTTCGGCGTATCATATGTTAAAGATGAGGGCCAGCACATTTGTTGTTGAGTTTTGTTGTATGTCCCACTGCCGTGTTGTACTCATGAGTATGGTATGATAGAACATGTTGTAGACCTGAATGATCGGAGGAATAGATAGCCAGTCTTTTCCTCACTTTCGCAACGACGAGCTTAAGCATTGAACCCACGTGCGACCGTGGTTATTATATTTCAGAGCGGTTCGTTATCAACTAATAGTTGGCAGCGGGTATACATTCTATAAAACATATGTATGTAGTATTACCGTATTTTACGGACTATAAGACGCTACGGACTAAAAGACGCACCTTAATTTTTAAGCAATTTAAAAAAAAAATAACATTTAAAATAATTTCTAGTATAAGACGCACCTGAATTTCGGAGGCAATTTTTTAAGAAAAAAGTGCGTCTTATACTCCGTAAAATACGGTATATGCTTCACATCACTTACTTAATGGTGACTGGGTGGATGATGATAGTGGATGTAGTATTGTCTGCATGTAAAGGTGAGACAGTTCATTTGTCTGGTTCCAGGATGCGAGTATAGACAAGCATGTCATCCCGTGGGCTCCTCCTTCGACAATGGTAACTGTATCACCTACACCTGCACCAGGTCCTCCCAGAATGGCAACAATGACTATAATCTGGTCAGGACCAGGATCCGTAGGTTTCATTCGCATCTCTCTTTCTTTGTTCCGCGTGCAATCGTGATGGGGGAGGGGCAAGAGAGAGAGAGAGAGAGAGAGAGAGAGAGAGAGAGAGAGAGAGAGAGGGAGGAAGGGATGGGGGGGGGGGGGGTCCAACAGCGCACTCGCCCATCAAGTCGGATGTCTTTACTTTCCAAAACATTTTAAAAGAAACAATTTTAGGCTAGGTGGCCTTGGGAGTTTAGGCCAATGTAACTAATTGGAATATGTGAGGACTGAACCCATGTAAGCTAGCTAGTTATTACACTGCCCAGCTCATCATTAAATGTGGACCTGGACATTTTCTGGGAGCCAAGGCAACCGGTGAGACTCACAATAACAAGACAACCGCTACTTGTAAATGTAAATGTAACAGAAACAGTCATGGGATATTGTAGACCAAGATCAAGAAAAACACGTCTTACAATATGTCAATGTGGAAGAAAACCTCGCTCATAACAGGAACACCAAGACGAACAGCACACATGACTGGTAGACTGGGTGTAAGCAAACAATCACACACTGATGCCAACAGAACACATGACTTGAAGGCTGGGGCGTAAGCAAACAACCACACACTGATACCAACAGAACACATGACTTGAAGGCTGGGCGTAAGCAAACAACCACACACTGATACCAACAGAACACATGACTTGAAGGCTGGGCGTAAGCAAACAACCACACACTGATACCAACAGAACACATGACTTGAAGGCTGGGCGTAAGCAAACAACCACACACTGATACCAACAGAACACATGACTTGAAGGCTGGGCGTAAGCAAACAACCACACAACCAACGCAATACATGACTAGGAGGGCTGGACGTAAGCAAATAATCGCAAACTGATGTCAACAGAACACGTGACCAGGAGATTAAACGTAAGCAAGCATCCACACACTGATACCTGCCAACAATCTACTGAACTCTTTATCAACATTGAAAACTTAAAATAAATAAAGCCATTGGACATAGACACAATTTAAGACTACTTAGCTTAGGATCTGAAAAGTCAACAAAGCCACGTCTCTGTTTTCGATACCATTTTGGTTCATTACAGTAGGATGTCTCGGAAACTGAAACACGTTTATCATAGTAAAAGACGTGGGGGTAGGGAGGGGGTTGCAACGAACTGCGATGGAATACGTAGGTTACTGAGAAGAAGAATGCACTGATAGGACCTAAGACGGACCTAGGACATTTAAGATACCGTGTGCTCTGAATGCTCTACGAGAAGTAAGACTTTTGCGTGAACCAAGTGATGACTGTGAATCTACAACCATGGGCCAGACTGCGAGAACAGCAAATTAAAACAGGGGTGGCCAAACAAGAACACTGTGCAGGAAGCCAAAGAAGATTGATAAACCAACACAGAACTGGTGTCGTTAGCCGCTACACGCTGCGGGATTTGCTGAGGAGGGGATCCGAGCACTTATGGACTGAATGGTTCGATGTGCAATGATGATGATCTGTCGACTAACTAACTAGATACCGTGTGCATGGCAATCTGTTCAGTGAGTTGAGATGACATCGGCATTCTGCAAAGATGGCGACGGGACTACTATGATAATGACGACACATGCAAAGACGACGACGTGACGAAGATAAACAAGATTAAGACGACGAAGATATCGAAGAAGAAGACGAATATGGTCTAGATAACCCAAATGACGACGACGAAAATGAATGAGAAGTTCCCGACGATGACGAACACAAAGCAAGCGATCACAATGTAGGCGACGATAGAAAAGAAGAAGAAGAAGAAGAAAAGAAGAAGAAGAAGAAGAAGAAGAAGAAGAAGAAGAAGAAGAAAGAAGAAGAAGAAGAAGAAGAAGAAGAAGAAGAAGAAGAAGAAGAAGAAGAAGAAGAAGAAGAAGAAGAAGAAGAAGAAGAAGAAGAAGAAGAAGAAGAAGAAGAAGAAGAAGAAGAAGAAGAAGAAGAAGAAGAAGAAGAAGAAGAAGAAGAAGAAGAAGAAGAAGAAGAAGAAGAAGAAGAAGAAGAAGAAGAAGAAGAAGAAGAAGAAGAAGAAGAAGAAGAAGAAGAAGAAGAAGAAGAAGAAGAAGAAGAAGAAGAAGAAGAAGAAGAAGGAAGAAGAAGAAGAAGAAGAAGAGAAGAAGAAGAAGAAGAAGAAGAAGAAGAAGAAGAAGAAGAAGAAGAAGAAGAAGAAGAAGAAGAAGAAGAAGAAGAAGAAGAAGAAGAAGAAGAAGAAGAAGAAGAAAGAAGAAGAAGAAGAAGAGAAGAAGAAGAAGAAGAAGAAGAAGAAGAAGAAGAAGAAGAAGAAGAAGAAGAAGAAGAAGAAGAAGAAGAAGAAGAAGAAGAAGAAGAAGAAGAGAAGAAGAAGAAGAAGAAGAAGAAGAAGAAGAAGAAGAAGAAGAAGAAGAAGAAGAAGAAGAAGAAGAAGAAGAAGAAGAAGAAGAAGAAGAAGAAGAAGAAGAAGAAGAAGAAGAAGAAGAAGAAGAAGAAAAAAACGACCGAATGAACGAACGAACGAACGTACGAACTAACAAAAGAACAAACTTTATTTTCAAAGGGTTAAGATCTGGGCAGGCAGGCCCGTCTAACATTCTGCCCTTCTATCACTGTCTTTCATACATTATTTCATTCATACATAATTCAACGCTAACAGAGAACAGCAACAATATAAAAGATATGCATTATAAATTGTGTTGCGTATCCCTTACGGGACGTTGCAGTCAACACCAGCATTTTCAGCTGCTGTTGATGTACTAGGCAAGTGTTACGTTCAGTAGTTTGCCATTGCTTTCTGAACGTTTTCTGATCATTATAAAGGCCGCTGTTACTGCCTCCACCTCCATTCTTATGCTGGAGGTCGTAGTCTCATATGCCAGGCTCTCCTTTTTTAAGACTAGCCCATTAGCCTTTGCAATAAAGCGCCAGCCACTACGACTGTTTCTCACCACTGACCCATCGGTGTAGATGACTATGTCACATTGATGTGTTGCTCTGGATCAGCTGTTGCACTTCAAACTCAGTGCGGCCCGCTGCCCATTCTCTGGACTCACGACCAAGTGTTATTATTACATTGTGCCAGTTCGTCTTTCATCCGGAACTTCAACCCACTCTCTTTCACGATTGATGGTCTCTAGATCACACACCTGACTTATAGAAAGTTCTGCCTGTGCCATCCAGGACCTGCCTCGTCTTAGTCTATGACCCTTTACCATATCCATTGCTGCATGCAGCAGGTGATCCCTGTCTGCGGCAACTCTCAGGTACCATTTGGCCTGAAGGACCCTATGCCTGTCCGTCATTGCAGGTTGCGCCAGGATATGCCTCATGCATATAATTGGTGTGTCCTTTGTGCACCCAGGATTAACCGCATGGCAGCATTCTGTATGCGCTCCAACCTTTCAAGCTGGCTCTTTGATACTGTCAGCAGACACAAACCATACTCAATGACAGCAATTATTAACTGCTGAAAGAGCCTGTACAGCATCCTCTGATCTACCCCGGTTCCTGGCATTGCCCTCAATGCATCAAGTCCCCTACCAGCCTTCACCATCAAATCCTCCACATGATCCTTAAAAGACAAATACCTGTCAAAGGTGATACCCAAGTACTTCAATCTACTCTCTCGACTAAGAGGACATCCATTCAACATAATACCTGGGACGTCTGCCTTGAAGATCCGGTTATCCAGGCAGTACCACATAACCGATGCCTTGTCTGGGTTTATAATGGCCCCTGCGTCCCTGCACTACTCCGTCATCTTGTTTACCGCCACCTGTACGTCTTTCGCCAAACTGGCCTGTCTCTGCCCTGTCTGTACACCACATCATCTGCAAATGTCAAGATTCTACCCAAACCTGGTCTCTCAATAGTTGCGATTTTGCTGGTGTAGACATTAAAGAGTACCGGGGACAAGGCAGATCCCTGCGGCAACCCAGGTGTAATAGTACAGGGGTCAGAAGTCCAGGTACCCATGCGCAGTGCAACCTTACGCTCATAAAGGACTGCCGGCAACCCATCTAACAAGGCAAAGGCAGACCTCCATGTCCAACAGTGTATGTATTAACCGATCATACCTAACCCTGATATACGCATCCTCCAGGTCAAGAGCTACCGCCACTGTCTCCTGTTTATCCTGGAAGCCCTCGTAGACATCAAATGCAAAAGTTGCAGCTTTGGCCCAGGTGTCCTTTCCAGGTCGGTAGCTCCCGAATCCTTGGGGAAGCAGATTCGGACTTTACAAATGTTGCTGGAGCCTGCGTGCTACTATCTTTTCGAGGACTTTGCTATGCGTGTTGTGCAGGGTTATAATTCGGTATCCATTAAGTCTGAAGTGGTCCTTACCTGGCTTTGGGAGTGGGACCAGGTAGCTATGCAGCCAATCGTGGGTTATTTCCGCCGTATTGATGCTTAGGTTGAAACAAAGAGCCATCTCATCCACGTCCCGATCATTTATGTTCTTCATATGGGAGTACCTCACCCCATCTGACCTGGCGCTGTGTCTTTAGAGCCCGTTTCAGTACCCGTCTAATGGCCCCCACTTTACTCTCACAGTCCTCCTTCCTAGTGACCAGTGACAAGGCTTCTCTGACGTTATCTCTAATAGCCCTATCTTGCTGATCCGTCTATTTTAAAAATAAAAAAAAAAAAACCTTTGTCCTTGTCAGTTGTCATAGGTCGGTTGTTATCAACCGTACATTTTTGAGTCCCAAACGATCCGTTTTCCTTCTACCCCTCTGGCTCCAGCCCTCTTCTTCCTATTCCTTCCCCCTCTCCTCTACCTCTTCTCCTCTGCTTCATTCTCTCCCCGCTGTCTGTTGTCAAAGGCATCGAGCACAAAGCACTTATTCCATTGTTTCGGCGATAATTCTTTGTATTATTCATAGTTGGTTAGATACGACGGCAGGATATAATCGGTTACCCTAGAAGATCCTGCCTGCTAGGGAAGGGGCAGGGGATGTCCCTCGGGAGTCAATACGCCTGGCGCCGCCCCGCCCGCATACCAGAATGTCCACGTTCACGACCAGCTCACCCGTGGCCATTCAGTCCTCGGCGCGTCGGTCCACCTTAAACTTGGGGGTTTATAATAAGAGTTTTCCATCTCCTTGATTGGCCGCTGTAATAGCTAACGGGCAATAGCTAAGGGGTTCCAGCGCCTCATTCCTGGCGAACACAGTAGTTATATGTATACGGGGAACAAAACTAATGTCATACATCATCTATGAAATAGTACCTACTACATAGTTAAAGTCACTACACAACGGAAAAATAACTCTCGCAGGTAGATAGTTGAGCCCCAAACAAAGCAGCGACGACATCAGTAATCTGGTTGAGCTCTGTAGTGCTGAGACAACAAAATGGCAATGCTTGGGTAAATTACATAGCAGCCTCTGTTGTATTATAGAGTGGTGGAGTGGTGGCAGAAAAAATCCATCCATTATACAATGCCATCCAGTTTGCAATGTAATTGTGTCACTGTTGGAGAAAGAACTGTCACTGTACTTCACACATTGAGCTCTGTAGTACTGACACAACCCCATCCATTTTACAATGTTATTGTGTCGCTGTTGGAAACAGAACTGTCACTGTACTTCACACATTGAGCTCTGTAGTACTGGCACAACACCAACCATTATATACTATTATTGTGCCACTATTGGAAACAGAACTGTCCATCTAACGTATGCGAAGGTACCGTTAGCAATAGACAGCACTGATGTTCGCCACGACACACTTCCATTTGTTCGCTGTCTTGCCACGTTCCTCTATGACGAACCAGGTAACGATGATATGAATTCTCTGATAATGTTGACACAAGCGTAGTCAATTAATGTTTACGCACTATAGGAACACAAGGTGATGATAATCTGGAAACAAGACTGCTGCTAAAAGAAACAATTGTTGAAAACTCACTGGACTGTTGGAGGGCCTTACTTACCTCGCATCCTGTGGTGTTCACACTGCACACCCATGGTACAGGTGTGAGGACAGGTAGGCTTCGTGC
>OY992888.1:90313402-90380902 GCA_963921405.1 Cepaea hortensis
GAAGAAGAAGAAGAAGAAGAAGAAGAAGAAGAAGAAGAAGAAGAAGAAGAAGAAGAAGAAGAAGAAGAAGAAGAAGAAGAAGAAGAAGAAGAAGATGAATCATACGTTAGTTAAAGGCAAATTAGGTAAATACGAAGTTTACAAGTAAGTCGAAGACGAAGATGAAACCAAAACAATGACAATAAACATAAGAGTTGAGGAAAGAATACAAATAATACATTAATATGCACAACGTGTGATTAACTCTTGCAGGTTGTCAAGATTACTACGGTGCGTGTCGTGAATTGGGCAGCCAGTTTCCCAAGGCCATCAATGGCCGACTGCATCAGCAGTGCTCCTGCATGCTTTATAATCATGGGTTTGTGGGATACAGATGCTGAGGCAAATAAAAACACCAGCGTTAATCTGAGAACACTACAAGTGTACTCATGAAAGTCCACAGCCTGAAACAACAATACCACTCATCTCATCTCATCTCATCTCATCTCATCTCATCTCATCTTGTTCTTCTTGCACCTTGCCATGTGGAGGTGAAGCATAAACAGCAGGAGAGTGCTCGTTTATGGACTTACATGGTCGGCCTCTTCTGCTGATTCTGTACATCATTGTTTGTTGTGGTATACTCTTAGTTGGTAGCCTAGGCATGTGGCAGAACCCTTCCACTTGCTTTTTTTCTTAATACATCTAGTGCTGCTATAATACCTTCTTTAGCCCTGTTTTAATCATTTCTGATTTTCTCTCTTCTTCGTACGTTCGTACGTTCGTACGTTCGAAATCCAATTACGCATTTTGCAAACTTTTCTTTTCTCCTTTTTTTCTGTCATTGTCTTGGTTTGGCATAGATAGCATTGATGTGGTAGGAAGATTGTGTTGTGAGTGGCACCTTACAAACTTGACAGACCAAAGTATGTGAGATGGAATTTTGCCAAAATTCCATGACAATGCCTGGGCAGAGCTTCAGAGAACATGTGGTCCCCACACCACACGTTCCCCCTCTTGGCCTTGCCTTGTTTAATCCAGAGGAATGGATAACCAGTACGTCTGGGACAAGGTAGGCTGCAGACGCTGGCGGCTCAGGGTCAAACCTCCGAGACCTCGCCTCCACGAGCAGGTGTCGAGCGGTGGCCAGACCCCGGAAGCCATGGAACCTGACTTAGAGGCGTTCAGCCAAGTCCCACATGTGAGGGCCTCGTACACGCCTGGACCATACGACGCTTACACCTGACAGTCGCAAGTGTCTGGACCTGTGTAAACGTGTACTACCGTCAGACTGACCGCATGACTCATGCGGATCCCGCGATCATTCTTTGGTATTGGTGCATTCGTTCAATAAGTTAGTTTGTCCTATTGCATCTATTTTCGATCAGGTCTTCTGATTTTTCATTTGATGATAGTATGCTACCTAAGTATAATGTTAGTCTTAAATAGATAATCTACGTGAACCCAACAACAACAGCTGCTCAATACAGATATTTGTGCTGATCATTTATATGTTCGTGTTCCATTGTATAATGTATGAATGGTGAGCGTTTCTTCTCTTCTTCTATTTTGTATCCCCAAATGAACAATAGGGCCTCAACCAGCCCACACTCAGCCGTTCTATATGTTGCTGTCTCTTGCAGTTTCCTCCATGTCCTTCCGATTGTGTTCATCTCTGATTCCATGTCTCTTCTCCGTGTGGTTTCACGGCCTCCTCTATCTCTTGTACTCTGACGTTGCAAGGACAAACCTTTCTATTTATCTCTTCTTCTCCGTTCCTCTTTCTATGGGAGTAATTCAGATCTAGCTATGTGTCAGAGTCTCACCCAGAGGTATAACGCGTTGTCTGCACCAACGCCCGACAATGCAACGCTGATCTATTATAAGCACTACAGCTATAACGCGGCGTCTTCAACAACGCCAGGCAATCAACGATGAGCGATACTAAGCAGTCGGCGGTCAGCTGGAACACAGCGTGAACATTGAGGGGTCACGCGGGCTGACTCGAGCACAACTGTGGTGTGTGCTGAAAGTCCAGGCAGACTAGGCTTGGGGGCCGTAACGTACTGACGTGTGAATGCAGCTTGAGAGTTTGATGCATGTCTTGAGAGCTAGCCTGTATGACCGTTGGAGATGGAACGCCTGTCTGTGTGACTTGTAAGTGGAGTGCATTGATGTATTATTATATTGATGTATTGATTGCTTGCATTTATAATCTATTGGATATTGTGAATTGTGATTGCGCGAAGCTTGTATTGTTTCTGATGTGTGCAGTGCGCGAATAAATAGCGCGATTTATATTATCGGCTGTTAGCCTCGTGTTATTTGATAAGCATAAACGGCAAGAAATATGGCTCGTATCTTGACAAGTGGGATACTAACTATGCTTATCAAATAACACGAGGCTAACAGCCGATAATATACTTCGCGCTATTTATTCGCGCACTGCACACATCAGAAACAATACAAGCTTCGCGCAATCACAATTCACAATATCCAATAGATTATAAATGCAAGCAATCAATACATCAATATAATAATACATCAATGCACTCCACTTACAAGTCACACAGACAGGCGTTCCATCTCCAACGGTCATACAGGCTAGCTCTCAAGACATGCATCAAACTCTCAAGCCGCTTTCACACGTCAGTTCGTTACGGCCCCCAAGCCTAGTCTGGCTGGACTTTCAGCACACACCACAGTTGTGCTCGAGTCAGCCCGCGTGACCCCTCAATGTTCACGCTGTGTTTCAGCTGACAGCCGACTGCTTAGTATCGCTCAGCGTTGATTGCCTGGCGTTGTTGAAGACGCCGCGTTATAGCTGTAGTGCTTATAATAGATCAGCGTTGCATTGTCGGTCGTTGGTGCAGACAACGCGTTATACCTCTGGGTGAGACTCTGACATGAAACAAATGAAAACCGTAAACTGATTAGATAATTTAGACGTAAACAATCATAACTTTTTAGTCACGTTGTAATTAGAAAAAAATTAGAGAACTTTATGACAACTGGCAAGATTGAGGGGAAGACAACAAGGGGTAGGCAGAGAATTAAATAAAGGGATGAATTGGCCATTTGGCAATGCCGAGAAAAGAACACTGAGCTGATCCACGACTCTGGTGAAGGAGTGAGATGGCGAAACATGACCTCTCACGCTTATCGGCATGGAACATGATGATAATGTTGATGCACTTCAATGGTCAGTGTGTTTGACTTCAACAGGTATTTGTGCAGGTTCACTTCCTCTAGACAGATTCCATCCAAGGTCACGGTCTCTATCTACCCGTGGATGAGTTCACTTCCTCTAGACAGATTCCATCTAAGGTCACGGGCTCTATCTACCCGTGGGTAAGTTCACTTCCTCTACACAGATTCCATCCAAGGTAACGGGCTCTATCTACCCGTGGGTAAGTTCACTTCCTCTACACAGATTCCATCCAAGGTAACAGGCTCTATCTACCCGTGGGTAAGTTCACTTCCTCTACAAAGATTCCATCCAAGGTAACAGGCTCTATCTACCCGTGGGTAAGTTCACTTCCTCTACACAGATTCCATCCAAGGTAACAGGCTCTATCTACCCGTGGGTAAGTTCACTTCCTCTAGACAGATTCCATCCAAGGTCACGGGCTCTATCTACCCGTGGGTAAGTTCACTTCCTCTACACAGATTCCATCCAAGGTAACGGGCTCTATCTACCCGTGGGTAAGTTCACTTCCTCTACACAGATTCCATCCAAGGTAACAGGCTCTATCTACCCGTGGGTAAGATCACTTCCTCTACACAGATTCCATCCAAGGTAACAAGCTCTATCTACCCGTGGTTAAGTTCACTTCCTCTACACAGATTCCATCCAAAGTCACGGTCTCTATCTACCCGTGGGTAAGTTCACTTCCTCTAGACAGATTCCATACAAGATCTTGTCGAGGAAGAAACAGTATGTTACAGGACATCAAGAACTTGTAGAGGAAGAAACAGTATGTTACAGGACATCAAGAACTTGTACAGGAAGAAACAGTATGTTACAGGACATCAAGAACTTGTACAGGAAGAAACAGTATGTTACAGGACATCAAGAACTTGTAGATGATGAAACAGTGTGTTACAGGACATCAAGAACTTGTACAGGAAGAAACAGTATGTTACAGGACATCAAGAACTTGTACAGGAAGAAACAGTGTGTTACAGGACATCAAGAACTTGTAGAGGAAGAAACAGTATTTTACAGGACATCAAGATCTTGTCGAGGAAGAAACAGTATGTTACAGGACATCAAGAACTTGTAGAGGAAGAAACAGTATGTTACAGGACATCAAGATCTTGTAGAGGAAAAAACAGTATGTTACAGGACATCAAGAACTTGTAGAGGAAGAAACGGTATGTTACAGGACATCAAGAACTTGTAGAGGATGAAGCAGTGTGTTACAGGACATCAAGAACTTGTAGAGGAAGAAACAGTATGTTACAGGACATCAAGAACTTGTACAGGAAGAAACAGTATGTTACAGGACATCAAGAACTTGTAGAGGAAGAAACAGTGTGTTACAGGACATCAAGAACTTGTAAAGGAAGAAACAGTGTGTTACAGGACATCAAGAATTTGTAGAGGAAGAAACAGTATGTTACAGGACATCAAGAACTTGTAGAGGAAGAAACAGTATGTTACAGGACATCAAGAACTTGTAGAGGAAGAAACAGTATGTTACAGGACATCGAGAACTTGTAGAGGAAGAAACAGTACGTTACAGGACATCAAGAACTTGTAGAGGAAGAAACAGTATGTTACAGGACATCAAGATCTTGTAGAGGAAGAAACAGTATGTTACAGGACATCAAGAACTTGTAGAGGAAGAAACAGTATGTTACAGGACATCAAGAACTTGTAGAGGAAGAAACAGTATGTTACAGGACATCAAGATCTTGTAGAGGAAGAAACAGTATGTTACAGGACATCAAGAACTTGTAGAGGAAGAAATAGTATGTTACAGGACATCAAGAACTTGTAGAGGAAGAAACAGTATTTTACAGGACATCAAGATCTTGTCGAGGAAGAAACAGTATGTTACAGGACATCAAGAACTTGTAGAGGAAGAAACAGTATGTTACAGGACATCAAGATCTTGTAGAGGAAAAAACAGTATGTTACAGGACATCAAGAACTTGTAGAGGAAGAAACAGAATGTTACAGGACATCAAGATCTTGTAGAGGAAGAAACAGTATGTTACAGGACATCAAGAACTTGTAGAGGAAGAAACAGTATGTTACAGGACATCAAGATCTTGTAGTTGAAGAAACAGTATGTTACAGGACATCAAGAACTTGTAGAGGAAGAAACAGTATGTTACAGGACATCAAGATCTTGTAGAGGAAGAAACAGTATGTTACAGGACATCAAGAACTTGTAGAGGAAGAAACAGTATGTTACAGGACATCAAGATCTTGTAGAGGAAGAAACAGTATGTTACAGGACATCAAGATCTTGTAGAGGAAGAAACAGTATGTTACAGGACATCAAGAAATTGTAGAGGAAGAAACAGTATGTTACAGGACATCAAGATCTTGTAGAGGAAGAAAGAGTATGTTACAGGACATCAAGATCTTGTAGAGGAAGAAACAGTATGTTACAGGACATCAAGATCGTGTAGAGGAAGAAACAGTATGTTACATGACATCAAGAACTTGTAGAGGAAGAAACAGTATATTACAGGACATCAAGAACTTGTAGAGGAAGAAACAGTATGTTACAGGACATCAAGATCTTGTAGAGGAAGAAACAGTATGTTACAGGACATCAAGATCTTGTATAGGAAGAAACAGTATGTTACAGGACATCAAGAACTTGTAGAGGAAGAAACAGTATGTTACAGGACATCAAGATCTTGTAGAGGAAGAAACAGTATGTTACAGGACATCAAGAACTTGTAGAGGATGAAACAGTATGTTACAGGACATCAAGATCTTGTAGAGGAAGAAACAGTATGTTACAGGACATCAAGATTTTGTAGAGGAAGAAACAGTATTTTACAGGACATCAAGATCTTGTAGAGGAAGAAACAGTATGTTACAGGACATCAAGAACTTGTAGAGGAAGAAACAGTATGTTACAGGACATCAAGATCTTGTAGAGGAAGAAACAGTATGTTACAGGACATCAAGATCTTGTAGAGGAAGAAACAGTATGTTACAGGACATCAAGATCTTGTAGAGGAAGAAACAGTATGTTACAGGACATCAAGATCTTGTAGAGGAAGAAACAGTATGTTACAGGACATCAAGATCTTGTAGAGGAAGAAACAGTATGTTACAGGACATCAAGAACTTGTGAGGAAGAAACAGTGTGTTACAAGACATCAAGAACTTGTAGAAGATGAACCTGTGTGTTACAAGACATCAAGAACTTGTAGCGGAAGAAACAATGTTTAACAAGACATCAATAACTTGTAGCGGAAGAAACAATGTTTTACAAGACATCAAGAACTTGTAGAGGATGAAACAGTGTGTTACAAGACATCAAGAACTTGTAGAGGATGAAATAGTGTGTTACAAGATATCAAGAACTTGTAGAGGATGAAACAGTGTGTTACAAGACATCAAGAACTTGTAGAGGAAGAAACAGTATGTTACAAGACATCAAGAACTTGTAGAAGGAGAAATAGTTTGTTACAGGAACCGTGTGAGCAGAATGTTATATAGCACCATGAATCTAGAATGAGGGTCGTGATATATCCAATTTATTGAATGACATCGTATAGCAAGTATATTTGTTACACGATATCATATATTTACGATGTTACATTGCATAATATGCATGAATGTTACACGATATTATAAGCCTTGCATTATAATGACATCAGATGCCAGTTCGTTTAAAAAACAGTTAGTTGCATATGCTTTACAGGACGTCGCAGTCCATGTGTGACGGGATGAGTCTAGATCACTATGCAAACCCCACCACTACTGCGTTAGAGGAATTACTATTTACATTCTGGATTCAGTAGGCAGCTAAATTACTAATAATGACGTCATATTGGCGACGCAGACATTTGCTGCACTAAAACTACACACTGTACTATTGGGGACAGCAGATTTCCACGTCATCATCAAATGATGTCACAAGGGAAATCCCCTGTCTTCAACCCTGATTAATATCAAGTCTAATGACTGGGGATATAGCTCCGTCACTCCCTAGCAACGGGAATACGGCGATATGCTATTAGTACTGCGGCACCGGAAATTGTGACTAACAACTTCCGTCCGGTTCACAACGACCATAGCTGCTGTGCTAAGCAGACCTTACCTGAAGTGGGCTGCCATATCCAATTCCATCCTTGGTAGATTATACCAAAACCTATCTTAAGTGCTGCATTAAGACTGGGGGTGAGTGTAGTAACATAATAATTATGATTATAGTAAGAAGTGTGTACACATTTATATTCTGATATTGGGAAAACCCAAAACTTTCCCGACCATGTATATTTATGAAACGCGGTATTTGAAAGGGGAGACATTGAGAGAAAACATGTGAGGCCTAGATATATTTATAGATAAAAATATATAGATATAATGTATAAACCTTACTGATTATTTTCATATGCATTTTGTGAATGTATTTACGTGTATATTTTGTTGAAAATATGATAACATGATTTTGCCATGTGGGCAGAAGTAGAAGAGACATGTGGAACATGATTCTCACATGCCAGCAATATTACTAGGCGATTTATATTCAAACATAAATTTGCTTACCCCTGATTCACCGCCATGCCGAACTACACACCACTGACGGTCATAAGTTCAAAGTAAATACCAGGTGGTGAGGAATCAGAATTTGGGGAGTAAATAACTCAACAAGGGATAACTGAGACATCCTAAAGCCCAATGCCTGGAATATCTCAGCCCTCTTGCTTGCCTGCTGGCCTTCTTATCTTTTAGCTCGTATATTCTGTGGGGTATACCTCACGACTTCGTGGCGACACTTGATTGCTTTATGCCTAATGATTGATGTGGGATTAGGTTGAATTATTGTTGGCCTTTCCTTAGCTATCTAGGGAACCATCCTGGCTGCCCAGGACTTCCTCACCATGGTGTTAAGGAATGCACCAGTAATTATTGCAACTGAGTCACTTCAGGTTTTACAACCATGTACATTTTGTAATGCCTTTTTCAAACAAAGATTTGTCTACATGTTCTACTCCAGTGGACCATGTGGTCTTAGGTGTCCACTTCTGGACCCTTTTTCACCTTGTATCACCATGTCATACAATGTATAGCCAAGCTAATAGGAGCTATTGGCCCTTTGCTTTTGATACAGAATAGCAGAGAGGAATTATGTTTTGTTCCTGTTCTGCATCTGACACATACACAACAGACACACACCACCAGCACTCAGACACATTGCTATTGTCAAGACACTAAGGAGTCTGCAACTGTTTGTTTGATTTAAGGAGCCTCGCTGCTGATACTGCTGACATCTAACTGGTCCGATTACCGAAACTTTGAGCCACAAACTAGTGGAGACGGAACCTGGAATCCGGAGGAGCATCGTACACCTGTCGAATGCCAGGGTCGACTCCAAGACATAATACAACCGAAAGCCAGCACTATTCCTAACAGAGATCAGATTGTCTCAGGCGACTCTGTGTCTACATGTGTTCTGAGTGTGTCACTGTCTGGATGGTGTGAAGGATGATATGCTATCTGTCTAAGCATCAGAAAACTATTTTATTTTTGTACCTGTAACATAATTGTAACTGTCATAGTTCACCACTTGAACGACAATTTTCATTATCTCTTTTACCTATTAAAGAGTATTATTGTTTTATACTTATACCCACGTACTTCCTTCGTGATCATTTGAACGCAAGGTGTGCGCGTGAGTGCGTGAAAGTATTTAAAACAGGGGGCTCCATCAATTGACGAAGGATCACCGACAGATAAACTAGACATTCGTGTTAGGGCTTCCTACATACACGAGTGTTCTTCACCTTCTGCCTTTGTCTACCAAGTGAATCCCAGTCTCTCCTATCGGGACCATCCCTTTAGACATTCTGATAACGAGCCATACTTTCTAGAGACTGTCGGCAAACTCTTGGATAGGGATTTCTGTCTATTTCAATAGAAATACCATAACGGTAGGTGACACCATGCCAGCATTGTTTGGCTGTTTGTGATCTTTAGGTAAATTTACGTTTAGTAGTTTGCCAATGTTTTCTGAATAAATGGCACCAATGCAATTTTATAACAAAAATCCCAACGCAAGGCGGCCTGCTGCTAAATCGAACGCCGCTATGATTTGAACGTAATGTGTGGGATTATGAACTGCGTCAGTAACACCTTCGCCACGGAAGGCGTTATATGTCCTATAAGCTAAATTAGGACAGTAATGCAGTACGACAAGGGTGTGTTTTGTCACCAGAGCTCTTCTCTTTATATAGCGAAGTAATAATGAGAGAGATCAAAGAGATGCCAGGAATACTAGTTGGAGATTATAATATAAATAATATACACTGTGCAGATGACATAGTATTGGTGGCAGGTATTTCAACAGACCTACACCTATTGCTGGACATTGATATAACAGAGAGTGCAGGGAAATGACTTTCCTTGAATATCAAGAAAACAGTAACAATGGTGATATGAAACAAAATAGAGACACCAAAATATGAAATAGAAATAGAAGGGGACATTCTTAACTAAGTGGATAATTCTAAATACCCAGGGGCATTTATAACATTATATGAAAGATGTACAACAGAGGTTAAGAGCAGAATAGGGCAAGCAAAAGCCGCATTTCAGAAAATGAAGAGTATCGTATGCAATAAGTCAAAGTCACTGAATTTAAGAAAGAGAGTGCTGAAATGATAAGTAGAACCAGTTTTACTGTATGGCAGTGAATCTTGGAATATAAATAAACAAATTAAGAAGAATTTAGAAGCAACAGATATGTGGTTCCTGAGACGAAAGTTGCGAATTCCTTGGACTGCCGGAGTAACTAACAACGACTGCCTGAAACAGGCTAATGAAACTAGAACATTATATACAACAATAAGACAGAGACAAACAGCTTTCTTCGGTCATGTGAAGAGAAGAGAGGCATTGGATAACATCGTTACAACTGGAAAGATCGAGGGGAAGAGAGGCAGAGGCAGACCAAGAGAAATGATGCTGAAATACCATCAGCAGAGTTGATCCAGAACACTAAAGACCGAGATCTGTGGGGAGACATGAACGCCTACGCCAGCTGGCAGGGCACCTGATGATGATAATCATGATGATAAGCTAAATAAATGCCCAATAAGCAACAGATATGTACAACAGACAACATATATCATCTCCCAGTAAGGAACATATATGTACAACAGACAACATATATCATCTCCCAGTAAGGAACAGATATGTCCAGTAGACAACATATATCATACTCCCAGTAAGCAACAGATATGTCCAGCAGACAACATATATCATCTCCCAGTAAGGAACATATATGTACAACAGACAACATATATCATCTCCCAGTAAGGAACATATATGTACAGCAGACAACATATATCATCTCCCAGTAAGGAACAGATATGTCCAGGAGAAAACATATATCATCTCCCAGTAAGGAACAGATATGTCCAGCAGACAACATATATCATCTCCCAGTAAGGAACAGATATGTCCAGCAGACAACATATATCATCTCCCAGTAAGGAACAGATATGTCCAGCAGACAACATATATCATCTCCCAGTAAGGAACAGATATGTCCAGCAGACAACATATATCATCTCCAAGTAAGGAACATATATGTACAACAGTCAACATATATCATCTCCCAGTAAGCAACATATATGTACAGCAGACAACATATATCATCTCCCAGTAAGGAACAGATATGTACAGCAGACAACATATATCATCTCCCAGTAAGGAACATATATGTACAGCAGACAACATATATCATCTCCCAGTAAGGAACATATATGTACAGGAGACAACATATATCATCTCCCAGTAAGGAACATATATGTACAACAGACAACATATATCATCTCCCAGTAAGGAACATATATGTACAACAGACAATATATCATTTCCCAGTAAGGAACAGATATGTCCAGTAGACAACATATATCATCTCCCAGTAAGGAACATATATGTACAACAGACAACATATATTATCTCCCAGTAAGGAACATATATGTACAACAGACAACATATATCATCTCCCAGTAAGGAACATATATGTACAACAGACAACATATATCATCTCCCAGTAAGGAACATATATGTACAACAGACAACATATATCATCTCCCAGTAAGGAACATATATGTACAACAGACAACATATATCATCTCCCAGTAAGGAACATATATGTACAACAGACAACATATATTATCTCCCAGTAAGGAACATATATGTACAACAGACAACATATATCATCTCCCAGTTAGGAACATATATGTACAACAGACAACATATATCATCTCCCAGTAAGGAACATATATGTACAACAGACAACATATATCATCTCCCAGTAAGGAACAGATATGTACTGCAGACAACATATATCATCTCCCAGTAAGGAACAGATATGTACAGCAGACAACATATATCATCTCCCAGTAAGCAACATATATGTACAGCAGACAACATATATCATCTCCCAGTAAGCAACAGATATGTACAGCAGACAACATATATCATCTCCCAGTAAGGAACATATATGTACAACAGACAACATATATCATCTCCCAGTAAGGAACATATATGTACAGCAGACAACATATATCATCTCCCAGTAAGGAACATATATGTACAGCAGACAACATATATCATCTCCCAGTAAGGAACATATATGTACAGCAGACAACATATATCATCTCCCAGTAAGGAACATATATGTCCAGCAGACAACATATATCATCTCCCAGTAAGGAACATATATGTACAGCAGACAACATATATCATCTCCCTGTAAGGAACATATATGTCCAGCAGACAACATATATCATCTCCCAGTAAGGAACATATATGTACAGCAGACAACATATATCATCTCCCAGTAAGGAACATATATGTACAGCAGACAACATATATCATCTCCCAGTAAGGAACAGATATGTCCAGCAGACAACATATATCATCTCCCAGTAAGGAACATATATGCACATCAGACAACATATATCATACTCCCAGTAAGGAACAGATATGTCCAGCAGACAACATATATCATCTCCCAGTAAGGAACATATATGTACAGCAGACAACATATATCATCTCCCAGTAAGGAACATATATTTCCAGCAGACAACATATATCATCTCCCAGTAAGGAACATATATGTACAGCAGACAACATATATCATCTCCCAGTAAGGAACATATATGTACAGGATGCTGGATGTTATGAACAGGGACTTTAACATGATTGTAACTGAAAGGCTGATTCTGACCCAAACTGGGACAGCTGGTCTACGAAGCACTTTAAGAAATATGTCGGTTATCATGCGTGCGAATCAAAGGTGAGATCAACAAGACAAATATGTATCGATCTTGCGCAATGGGTTGGAATGTGGTGTCAATGAAATGCGTAAACAAGTATTAGTGGCCCGACCGGTCAAGGTGTACTCGCAACTAGTACGTGATATGCTTAAAAAGTATGTGATTGCATTCTTCTTCTTCTTCTTCTTCTCTTCTTCTTCTTCTTCTTCTTCTTCTTCTTCTTCTTCTTCTTCTTCTTCTTCTTCTTCTTCTTCTTCTTCCTCTTCTTCTTCTTCTTCTTCTCTTCTTCTTCTTCTTCTTCATCTTCTTCTTCTTCTTTCTTCTTCTTCTTCTTCTTCTTCTTCTTCTTCTCTTCTTCTTCTTCTTCTTCTTCTTCTTCTTCTTCTTCTTCTTCTTCTTCTTCTTCTTCTTCTTCTTCTTCTTCTCTTCTTCTTCTTCTTCTTCTTCTTCTTCTTCCTTCTTCTTCTTCTTCTTCTTCTTCTTCTTCTTCTTCTTCTTCTTCTTTTTCTTCTTCTTCTTCTTCTTCTTCTTCTTCTTCATTCTTCTCTCTCTTCTTCTTCTTCTTCTTCTTCTTCTTCTTCTTCTTCTTCTTCTTCTTCGTCTTCTTCTTCGTCCTCTTCTTTCTTCTTCCTTCTTCTTCTTCTTCTTCTTCTTCTTCTTCTTCTTCTTCTTCTTCTTCTTCTTCTTCTTCTTCTTCTTCTTCTTCTTCTTCTTCTTCTTCTTCTTCTTCTTCTTCTTCTTCTTCTTTTCTTCTTCTTCTTCTTCTTCTTCTCTTCTTTTTCTCCTTCTTTTTCTTCTTCTTCTTCTTCTTCTTCTTCTTCTTCTTCTTCTTTCTTCTTCTTCTTCTTCTTCTTCTCTTCTTCTTCTTCTTCTTCTTCTTCTTCTTCTTCTTCTCTTCTTCTTCTTCTTCTTCTTCTTCTTCTCCTTCTTCTTCTTTTTTCTCCTTCTTTTCTTCTTCTTCTTCTTCTTCTTCTTCTTCTTCTTCTTCTTCTTCTTCTTCTTCTTCTTCTTCTTCTTTTCTTCTTCTTCTTCTTCTTCTTTTCTTCTTCTTCTTCTTCTTCTTCTTCTTCTCTTCTTCTTTCTTCTTTTCTTCTTCTTCTTCTTCCTTCTCTTCTTCTTCTTCTTCTTCTCCTTCTTCTTCTCCTTCTCCTTTCTTCTTCTCCTTCTTCTTTCTCCTTCTTCCTTCTTCTTCTCTTCTTCTTCTTCCTTCTCCTTCTTCTTCTTCTTCTCTTCTTCTTCTTCTTTCTTCTTCTTCTTCTTCTTCTCTTCTTCCTTCCTTCTTCTTTCTTCTTCTCCTTCTTCTTCTTCTTCTTCTTCTTCTTCTTCTTCTTCTTCTTCTTCTTCTTCTTCTTCTTCTTCTTCTTCTCTTCTTCTTCTTCTTCTTCTTCTTCTTCTTCTTCTTCTTCTCTTCTTCTTCTTCTTCTTCTTCTTCTTCTTCTTCTTCTTCTTCTTCTTCTTCTTCTTCTTCTTCTTCTTCTTCTTCTTCTTCTTCTTAACATCCCAGCCATTTCTGAGACTGGCGAGTGAAAGAAGAGCTTCGTAACACTGTTAAAGTATATTGGTTCTGGAAAAACATGTTATATACTTGCCAGATCCGATTTATCCTCACGTTGCTGCTTGCTAACTCATATCTCCCCAGTGGCTGCAGACAGGGAACTTTCCTGCAGAAAGCCCTAGACACAGTTAACGGCCACATGCTGAACTGAGGAATATCTTGGAGGGCCCAGGGAGAGGACACAATCAGAGAAGTGTGCATGCTTTAGAACATTGGAAGAGGTGAAGAGTGGGCCAGAATGCTAGAGAAAGATTCACACATGTGCAGAGTCATAACTAACATTGTGTTTGATTGGGCGGCAGACTTCACTGAATGGGAAGTGCAACAATTAATCCACAACAATTCGCAGCTAGGCAATATAATTATCTACGCGGATGGCTCTATGGTAAGAGGTAAAAAAAAACAAAAAAACAAAAGAAGTGCCTGGGGGTCCGTGGCGAAGGTTAATGGACGGTGTTTGGTGCCTGGCATATAATACCACAACATCTAGTCTGAGATTCAAAGTGGAAACAGTCACGACTGAATTCCGCTAGATGTAAGACTAACATCACACGCATGTCGTTATTGTAACGGACTCACGAAGTATGATTTGACATGTGAAGACAGGCATGCTTCGGGTAGAGTGGCAGGCTTCCTTTCAACAATACACAATCGAGAGCATCTGTTGGATTTTGTCCTCAGGACATGCAGGTGTGGGGGGAAATACGCAAGCGGCAGATTTCCTGGGTCTCCATCCCTAGGTGAGGTGGTGTTGCATGATAAGGCAGGTGTGATCGGGTCCCTTTCTGTCTCTGGAACGGTCTCGGCTAGCAAAGATTAGTTTCTTCTTCGTGTCAGGGCATACGGGAGTGCAAGGAAATGAGCGGGCTGACAAGCTCGTGGGTAAGGCTACTGTGGAGGGCGGACGAGCCATGGACCAGGCTGACATTATGAATGTTCTATGAGAAGTAAGACTTTTGCGAGAACCAAGTGATGACTGTGAATCTACAACCATGGTCAGACTGCCAGAACTGCAAATTAAAAGAGGTGTGGCCAAACAAGAACACTACGTAGGAAGCCAAAGAAGATTGATAAACCAACACAGAACTGGTATCGTTAGCCGCTACACGATGCAGGATTTGCTGAGGAGGGGATCCGAGCACTATGGACTGAATTGCTCAATGTGCAATAAGGATGATATATCGACTAACTAACTAACTAACTAACTAACTAACTAACTAACTAACTACATTGGCACATTTCCGTCTTGACAGACGATAGTTTGGTACATTGTGCTTCAAAAAGGCTTAATATCTACGATCCATGGCGGTGGCGAGTGTGGCTGGTAAGGCCAATTCTTGCTGCAAATGTTTGCCCACAGCAGGTGCATGTGAAAACATGGTCATTTCCACCATTTTGCACCATCTTACGTCTCTCACGCTCTGTGTGTGCTTTATCTGCAATCTTGTTCTCCTTTGTCTTTATTCCATTTCTGATAGTTGCCCTCCTCGCAACACGTTCAGCGGCGACGTGCTCCCAATGTGCATTATCAATGCCTGTATCAATCATGTCCCGCTTACACACATCTTTGTATCGTAGTAGAGGCCTACCCTGAGATCTCCTACCCGTCTGTAATTCACCAAAAAAGATGTCCTTTGGTATTCTATCATCATCCATCCTCCTAACGTGTCCTATCCATCTAAGTCTACGAAGACTGAGCATGGAATACACCGTCACACAACCTGATCTTTCCAATACTTCAGTATTTGTGATTTTGTCTTGCCACTTAATACCAAGTATTCTTCGCAGACACCGCATATGAAAGCTGTTTAAACGTTTCTCTTGGCGTGAGTAAGTTGTCCAGGTTTCACTGCCATAAAGAAGAGTACTAAGGACACAGGCTTGGTAGACGAGGACTTTTGTTTTGGCAGTAAGCTTCCTGTTCTCCCAAACTCTTTTTGCTAACATGTTCATTGTTGTTGCTGCCTTGCCAATCCTGATGTTGATTTCCTGATCGAGGGATAATTTGCTATTTACCTCTGATCCTAGATATGTAAAATGGTCTACTATCTCCAGTTCGGCGTCGTCAATAAAGATTGATGGTACACCATGTGCACCTGGTGACATAATCTGTGTCTTCTTTTTGTTAATTGTTAAACCAAATTCAGAACAAGCATTGGAGAATGCAGATAGTAAATGTTGTAATTCTTCCTCAGAGTGGGTCGTAATCGCACCATCATCCGCAAAAAGCAACTCTCTGATTAGTACCCTGCTAATTGTGGTCTTGGCCTTCAATCTCTGAGCATTATAGAGGCCACCATCTGAGCGTGAGTGAATGTATATGCCACCATCCTGATCACGAAAGGCATATTTCAGTAGAAGTGAAAAGTATATCCCAAAGAGGGTGGGGGATAGTACACAACCTTGCTTAACTCCACTCTTGATTTCAAACTCTTCTGAAGTTGAGCCATCAAACTTGATTATACCCTTCATGTCAGTGTGGAACGATTCCACAATGGACAGAAGAGTTGGTGGGCAGCCAATCTTCTTTAGTGCTTTGAACAGACCCTCACGACTGACCAAATCGAATGCCTTTGTGAGGTCGATGAAGGCAATAAACAGTGGCTGATTTTGTTCCCGGCATTTTTCTTGCATCTGTCGCAATGAGAATATCATATCAATGGTAGACCGGTTCTGACGGAAGCCGCACTGTGATTCGGGGTAGACTTGAACTCCCAGGACGTTATCTGCGCAGGACAATTCTGGCAAATACTTTCCCAACAATACACAACAATACCCCTATAGTTATTACAGTCGCTCCGATCTCCCTTGTTATTGTACAGCGTTATGATGTTTGAATCTTTCAAATCCTGTGGGACTTGTCCTTCTCGCCAGCATAGCTCTATTAGCTGGTGGATCTGTAGAGCGAGTGTGTCTTGCCCACTCCTGATTACCTCTATTGGAATCCCATCCTTACTGGAGCCTTGCCAGATGCAAGCTCATTTATAGCACACTTAACTTCTGTCCAGGTGGTCAAGAGTTGGTAGAGCCTCTATGGCGTTGAGGGCATCATCCGCTAGCTTGATTTCACTTGAGAAAAGCTCTAAATAGTGCTCGACCCATCTATCCATCTGCTGTTTCTTATCAGTGATGATTTCTCTAGTCAAGGTTTTCAGCGGTGCACTTCTTTTGATCATTGGACCACAGGCTTTCTTTATCCCTTCATACATGCTTCTGATGTTTCCCTTATCACTTGCGATTTGAATGGACTCACATAACTTTATCCAATAGTCATTCGCACACTGCCTGGCAGCCTTTTATAAATCCTTCCTCGCTTGCTTCAGCTCACTCAGAGTGTTACGAATTGGTCTTTCCGTGTTTCTTAAGAGAGCTATCTTCTTTTTATCAATCAAGGGCTGCAGTATCTGGCTGTTTGCCGCAAACCAGTCCTGCCTCTTATGATCCACAGTGCCGTAAACCCCTACCGCTGTTTTATAAATAGTTTCCTTAAGTTTACTCCATTTATCATTTACTATACAATTTTCTGATGTATCATTGAAAGCGTCTTCAAGTTGCTGTTGAAATTCAAAGCACATTCCAGGATCGTGAGTGTTAATAATATTAATCCTGGGGCTAGACTTGTGTTTAGCTGTGTAGATTATCTTTGGTCTCAGTCTAACCCTTGCAACAACCAACGAATTATCTGTATCACAGTCAGCACTGTGGTAACTTCGAGTTAATGATGTATGGTTCAGATGTTGTCTCCGTGTGATAATGAAGTCCAGCTGATGCCAATGGCTGGATCTTGGATGTTTCCATGTGACCTTATGCATCTCTTTTGTTTTAAAAAAGGAGTTTGTAATACATAGGTCATTTCTAGTGCAATGCTCCAGCAGCCTTTGCCCATTATCATTCATGTGACCGATGTTGTATTTTCCAAGGCACACTGGCCATGAACTCGAGTCCTTGCCCACACGAGCATTGAAATCACCGAGCATATAAATGTAGTCGGATGTTGGAACTGCCTTGATCGCAGAGTCTAGCTGCTCATAGAACGTATCCTTCACATCATCAAAGGAAGCGAGTGTCGGTGCATATGCAGTGAGAATGGTGGCAAATCCACAAGAGGTTGCCAAGCGCAGTGATAATAATCTTTCATTACCTCCAGCTGGGATATCAATCATTCCCAGTAGCGAATTCTTCACTGCAAAGCCCACACCATGTTGCCTTTTTTCTGCCTGCCATCTTCCCTTCCAAAAAAAGGTGTAATTGTTTTCCCTGAGTGACCCTTCCTCAGCGAGGCGAGTCTCCTGCAGGCCAGCAATATCAATGTTAAGACGATTGTGTTCAGCATCAATCACAGCCGTTATTCTCACATCGTCAATATTTGTCAAGTCAGTGGAAAATCCTGGACACATGGTTCTCACGTTCCAGGTTGCAAGCCGTAGCTTGAGGTTTCTATTATTCTGTTTTATTAGTACCTGGTGCATTGGTTTTACAGCCTGCGATTCAGATTTTGTCCTAGCCCCAAGCACCCATTGAAGCAGGCAGGCTGTGGCGGATCAGCACCCAATTGGCCGGGGGCTGCCCAGCTTGAGGCGGGCGGTAGCTGATCAGTGACACCTGTAGGTGTCTCCCATCGTCAGAGGCAACGCGTGGCACCCCATGTCTACGCCAACTGACGAGGACTTATAACCCGTAACAGTTGCCTCTCGCTTTGATTCCGAGACCAGTTAAGACCAGGGATGGAGTTATTGCCTCTCCATAGCACAAAGCCTGGGCTAAAATAAAGAAACCATGTGTTGCCCATGCAGCATGATCCCTCTCTCGGCCTGCCTAGTTCACTCCAGAGGAAAGTTAACACCTATACATCTGGAACAAGACAAGCTGCAGAAGCTGCCGGATCGGCAAAGCAATGCTCTAACTGTCCGCCTGTCGGAGCTTCGATCCTAGACCAGCAGCGAACCAAGGCTTAGGGCCTGGTCTGCCCTGCCATAACTTATTTTGTCTTTGGGTTGCATTTCCTCGCAACAGGATAAGGCTAGTATCCTCCCACTTGCGCTCTTCCGCCCGAAGCCGTTGGCACAATGTGGGGTGTCGGGTTTGGTAAGCGCCACCCAACATTCGGCGCTAACAGAAAGCAGGTAGTACCGTCTACTGTCATACGGTAGCTCAGTCATATCTGACTAAGACCTGACCTCAAAACTAACTAACTAACTAACTAACTAACTAACTAACTAACTAACTAACTAACTAACTAACTAACTAACTAACACGCTAAGTAACTAACTAACTAACTAACTAACCAACTAACTAACTAACTAACACACTAACTAACTAACACACTAACTAACACACTAACACACTAACAAACTAACTAAGTAACTAACTAACTAACTAATTGACTGACTGACTGACTGATTGACTGACTGACTGAGTGACTGACTGACTGACTAACTAACTAACTGATCGGGTCCCTGTGGTATCGTGTGAACAGTTTGAAGACTGGGTAGATCATCGCTGCCTGTAGAGAATTGTATTGTGGGGAGTAACCAGAAGATCTGGCAGACACTCAAGATTCGGAAGAAAGGTCAAACGGACAAATAATCAGACTTCTACGGGTACCAATTGTATTGGGACTCTTCGCTGGCTATTGCAGATGAGGACCGAGCATGTATGGAAATGTCCTGAGTGTTGTGATGTGGGTCCTTCAATCAACTCTACTTATATCAACTGAATGTGATTTATACAAGCTTTTACATCGTTCAATAAGTTTCAAAGCCAATGCAATTGATTTAAGAGTTGCAACATTAAACCTCGAAACGACTAACCAGCCAATTAACGCATTAACGATCGACCAGACATCCCGACTAACAAGTTAACAAACCAGTTAACGATCCAATCAGCCAGTCCACAAATTAATCAATCGTTCAGCTAATAAGCCCATGAACCTAACAGTCAAGCAATCAGCCTGTCACAAAATGAAACCGTGCGTTTACCCAGCTAATTGTTAGGGAGGATTTTTTGATTAACCGGACTATCTGCTAAGCAACAAGGGTTTCAACGAATACAGAGAAAACATTCATAGTTGTGGCTACACGTGTTTCCAAAACAGGTCGGGCAGAAATAACAGTTGTACTTGTACATCTGGTTGACGGATTGGCCACTGTCGGAAGTGCGGGAGCCGAATCCCGACATCGCCTTGACAAGGTTGTCAACATTTGAATACAAATGGAAGCCGTGGGGTCAGCCCATATACACATTTGGTGGTGAGTGAGGAGGAAGTGAGTGCGCTGAATCATACATCGTTTTGACAAGTCAGATGGAAAACGGAAGTACTCAGCAAGGAAGTAAACAGTCCATATGTCATATAGTTTCCGGACATCACTCAGAGGGGCAGATTGCTACTGACAGCTTGTTGAGGAAAACTCTTTGTTGGAACTCGACAGCAACTCGCTAGCTTGTTTTGAGAATCTAAACTATTACTGACAACTTTGACAGGACTTAAGCCAGGAAAATAGTTTCCTGACAATGGATGATATGCGCAAATAACACCTGCAGGACGTCACCCATATCACGTGACCAATTTTAGGAGTTTGCCATATAAACCCGAGTTGGGATCAACTAGGGGGGAGTTGACCAAGAACCGTGGATTATGATGGACGTGTTTGTGGGAGAGCTCTACAGTGTTAGATTAATTTAAGATTAACTAGCATGTGCCGTTATGGCAAAGTGTAGTAGCCATCCCGGGAATGAGGCGGTTTTTACATAAGGTAGTCAATATAGTCTATTAGTTCTAATTAATATAGACTGTGGCCTTGTTAAACTATAGTGTGATGATTAGCACTGTTAGTGGAAACTAGTTAGAGTAAGAATAGTGATATTAACTCTGCTAGTTAAGAATAGATTAGTGAAGTGTTGATAAGCTTTACTAGTTGAAAATTGAGCAATGAGGGATAATTGGGATCTTCCCGTAGGTGTCCCTGGTGGGCGGGGTTCCGCATTCTGTTTGCTGATTTTTCCTTTGTCATAGCCTGATTCGGCTCTAGGTGGGTAGCTAATCTGCTCTATGACTAATTCTAGTTAGCTAAAGATCATTAAGCAAGGTGATAGGCTTACACTCAGCCGAAAGGATCAGTGACTAGTACTATCACCAGATGTGTTGTTTCTATCCTAGGTTCCCTACCAGATCCAAGGAAACTCTACAAGTTTTGGGAAAGAATTAAAAAACCCATTCTGAAGAACACCAGTTCAAGAGTCACTAGAGTTGCATACAGAAACATAACTTACGCTAGAAGGAAATTGATTCATCAAAGAGAGTGATGCATATTGATGCACCACACAGCATTAGACAGTAGTAACGAACCGAGAACCGGCTAAGAGTACCTAGTGTTAGTACAGCAACAATTAACATTAGAAATTAGCACTTATGGACTGAATGGTTCGATGTGCAACGAGGATGATCTGTCGACTAACTAACTAACTAACTAACTGCGTACACACTGCAAAAGACTTGTGCAGTTTGTTTAGGAACATTAGGAACGGACATGGTGTAGAGTACAACCGGTCCATGATTAACTGTTAATACCACCGGTGTCTATTTCGGATGTTCATGAAATTGGATTACCAGAGGTCTACAGAGGCAAAGCATTATCCGGCAAGATGGTTCCGGCAACGGGTGAGACGTACTTGTTCTGACGTAACGTGCTGTGGTCTATCTTTGCTGTGATCAGCTGACTGAGTTGATGTCTGAGAGACAGAGTCTACACACTTTATAGAACACGTCACACATTTTCTTCGCATACACGTCTCATACACGTTACACTTTTATTTTAATAAATTAATCTTTATTAATTTCTAGAAGCAAGAGTTGTTGAGTATGTTGCGTTGGGGAAGTATGAGAAGGGGGCATAGTACGACAGTGTGAGAGTGATAGGAAAAGGTGTCCATAGGCTGATGGAGTGTGGTGGACGGAAGTGGGTGGATTCTCCAGAATATTGAGGGGGAAAATAATATTATAATGTGGGTGTCGGATCTCCTCACTCCAGGGACGACACTTTAAAGGAGGACACGACATTATTGGGGGCTCGATAACGGGATCTTTGGACAGCGGGATCTCTCGTAAACGGAATCTTTAGACAGCGGGATCTCCCGTAAACGGAATCCTTTGACAGCGAGATCTCCTGCAAGCAGGAACCTTCGACAGTGGGATCTTCTGACGGCGGGGTCTTTTGACACGGAATCCTTAGTTATAAGAGGGAGATATCATTTTGGAGAATCCAGCTAGAGTGAATGTGGATAGGGGTTAGGACTAATATCTTACCTGTTCACACTTCACACGTCTGCATAGGTCTGTGGTCCTGATTCTACTCTTGTCACTGAGTGAATGTGCTGTGTGTAGTAATATCTAGATTTATAGTACTTGTTCATATATCTGTATAGTAATTTGCAGTTATATTGTACTAGACCTGCTAGCTTACCTCTCTGTATAATGGCCACCCCTAAACTTAGCACGTTAGAATTAAAGGCCAGGGGGGAAGAAATGGGATTGGCTGGGTCTTCTCTAACGGATTACATACAGGAAGTGGAGAGAGAGTATCGTCAAGCGGAACGGGAAGAGCGAAAGGCCGAGTTGGAATTGAGAAGGGAAGCTGAGCAAGCAGCTAGGAAATTTGAAGCTGAGCAAGCAGCTAGGAAATTAGAAGCTGAACAGGAAGCCCAGAAAAGGGAGCACGAGTACCGGATGAGGGAACTCGAGCTCAAGAGTCAATCTAATGGAGAAACTGAGGGAGCAGTTGGAGGTTCCTCCATCCCAGGCTCAACACCAGTAGGTGGACATGGGTACCATGCCATGAAGTTTCCTTTAGCGGTCTACGAGGAGGACAAAGAGAAGATTGATCAATACCTTCAACGCTTCGAGGCTATGTCAGTTGCTATGGGTCTGGAGCGTAACAAATGGAATCTTAAGCTATCCCAGGGATTACGCGGGACCGGTTACGAGGTTTATACTCGCCTGCCACCAGGACATGAGAACAATTATGACGAGTTAAAGACGGCTCTGCTGAAACGATTCGAGGTTACGTCACATACCTACCGGAAAAAATTTCGAGCAGCGAAACGAGAACCGGGGGAGTTGTTTGCCGCCTACAGTTTGCGTCTAAAATCTTATCTCCACAAGTGGATGGATTTGGCTGGGTTCGCACATGACTATGAGAGTCTGGAAGAGCTCATGGTGGTCGACCAGCTGAAGAAGCAAATGTCTAAACCTCTCAGGACGTTCCTGGGAGAACAAGGAGCAGAACGTATTGACCTCGTGACTAAATTAGCAGAACGGTTCGTCGAGGTACATGGGGAGGCAGGGGAGAACCTTTCCACCAACTCCAAAAGTCAAGAGAAACATGACAAGAAGAAAACCAAAAACTCAGGAACAAAAAAGTGGGAACCTTATGTGCAAAAATCAGAGGATAGTTCAGAGAAGAAGAAGGAGGGAAGCAAGAGCACTTCAAGCTCTACACCTAAACGACCGTGGTCGGAGAAGTGGTGTTCAATTTGTAAGTCACCCTCTCACAATACGAGGGACTGCAAATCGAAGGCTAAGAACCCTCACTTCGCAGCATGTCAAGTGACTTCCAAGGAGGTTGTCACAGAAAATGCCAAGGTCAACAAGGAAGCTCGCCACCAGGAGAGCTCATTCAAGTCCGACAATAGAAAATCTAGGACAGGGAAATGGTGCAACCAATGTCAGTCAAACACGCACAATGCTATTGACTGCAGGGGAAAGTCAGGAGACACTCAATTCGTCGTGTGCCCCGGGAAACCTAAGGTGGAGCCCACCGAACAGGTCGAGGCCGAGGAAGAGACTCCAGACCAGGAAAAACCACCTGTAGTGGAATTGGTAGAGGTTAACGGTCGTCAAGTGGAGTGTTTATACGACACAGGACTGGACGGGGAGGCCGTGATTTCTGCGGATCTGGTGCATCCAGAACAATTCACAGGTGAAACCTTGGATATACAGCCTGCACAGAAGAGTGCTGTAACCATGAAGTTGCCCATTGCTAATGTGGAGATTCGGTCAAGGTACGTCACCGGCACCATCAAGGCCGCTGTATTGACCGATCCCATTTTTCCAGTCATCCTAGGTTGCCGGTATGTCTTTCTGGGAATGCCCAGGGAGCCAATCCATATGGGAGCAATGCAGACTCGCTCTCAGACGAAAACGGAAGAGGCAGACGCAATTGTGACTAACCCAATGCCGGGGGAGCTACGAACTGCCCAGAGTGAGGATGATACTTTACGTCCTTGCTACAAAAAGCTGCAGAAAAGTGCTGATCCACCAGGACGGGGGCAGTACTACATGAAGAATAGGATACTCTACAGGAGAGCAGGAAGGGGAGACAACCTATACGGTCAGTTGGTCGTCCCGAAAGCTCATCGGTCCCAGATTCTTCATATGGGGCATACCATCTCCTTTAGTGGACACATGGGTATTGCCGCCACCATGCAGCGGATTTCCTGCCACTACTATTGGCCGGGAATGACAGATGATGTGCGTCGGTATGTGAAGTCATGCCCTGAGTGCCAGAGGGTGGCACCAAAACACTGGACAGCACCGGTGGTGTTGGGTGAGATGCCCATCATGAACTCTCCTTTCGAGAGGGTAGCCATCGATATCGTGGGTCCACTTCCCAGGACTAGGAAGAGGAACATGTATATACTCACAATGGTGGATTGCTGTACAATGTGGGGTGAGGCGATACCGTTGACCACGATTGACTCGAAAAGAGTGGCGGACGCACTGATGGAGGCCTTTACCAGATTAGGCTTTCCGGATCAAATTCTGACGGACAATGGATCTCAGTTTTGTGGAAAACTCATGGAGGAGGTATTTAGGGTGTTTCACTCTAACCACATACATACCAGCCCTTACCACCCTCAAGCCAATGGACAAGTAGAGCGTTTCAACGGCACGTTGATGACAATGCTCAGGAAATTAGCGCAGGAAAAACCGGATAGGTGGGATGAATATATCCCAGCCGCACTCTTTGCCTATCGGGAAGTTCCTCATGGCTCAACAGGACTACCACCCGCTACGTTGCTGTTTGGTCGTCCAATCAAAGGACCGTTGGAAGCCATGTTGAGGAGTTGGACTGAAGAGGGGACGTCAGAAGAAGTGATCTCATCCTATCAATACGTGGAGGAACTGAAAGAAAAACTCCACAAGGGATGGACTCTGGCAAATCAAAACTTGAAAAAGGCCAGGAAAAGACATGCGGCTTACTACAACCGTAGGTCTAAAGAAAGATCTCTAGAGGTGGGAGATAAAGTCTTGTTGCTACTCCCAACGGGAAACAACAAACTGGAGATAGGTTGGCAAGGACCATTTCCCGTGGAAAGGGTGATATCCAGAACCAACTATCAGATCCGGATCCGGGGAAAGTCGAAGATTTTCCATATCAATCTCTTGCGGAAATACGAAGAGAGACCCGGAGACAAGGCAGCGCACCTCATGGCAATGGCAGTTGCAATGGAGACGGAAGTGGGAACCAGCGAGGGCAGGGAATATCCCTTGGTACACCAGGAAACCTATAGGGATGTGAAAGTGAACCCTGATCTGACCTCCCAGGAGAGGGAAAGGATAACCCAGGTTCTCAAGTCTCATAAGGAGATACTGACTGATAAACCAGGACGAACGAGGTTGGTTGAGTTCGAGATGACTTTGACCACACAGGAGCCTGTTCGCCAAAAGGTTTACCCAGTGCCATTCTCTAAAGAAAAGGCCCTGGGGGAGGAAATACAAAAACTGCTGGAGGATGACGTGATTGCACCATCCACATCCCCATACAATGCGGGGGTAGTTTTGTTACGCAAACCAAGTGGAGAACACAGGTTGTGTATAGATTACCGACTTCTGAACAGTCATACACAGTTTCAGGTGGAACCTTTGCCGAATCCAACTCAGTTATTCGCTAGGCTCCATAAGGCTCGGTACTTTTCAAAAGTGGATCTGAGTCGGGGGTACTATCAGATACCAGTCAAACCGGAGATTCGACCACTGTTAGCTTTCAGTACACCCAGTGGACACTACGAATTCAAGGTCATGCCCTTTGGACTCAGCAATGCACCTAGTGTGTTTACACGCATGATGAGGACTTTACTAGATCCGTTACAGGATCCGTCCATCATCTCATTCATGGATGATATTCTGATTTCCAGTGACAGCTTGGATGACCACTTACAATCCTTGGAGAGAGTGTTTAATAGGCTCAAGGAAGCAGGGCTTACTGCTCGTCCAACCAAGTGCATGATTGGTTACCAGACTCTGGAATTTCTAGGTCACACCATCACTCCAGGACACATTGTTCCAGAAGAGAAGAACCTGGAGAAAATCAGAAATGCACCAAGGCCAAAAACGAAGAAGGATGTGCGATCTTTTCTCTCGTTGTGTGGGTTCTACCACAAATTTATCCCACATTTCACTGAACTGGGAGCTCCGTTGACGGAAACCTTGAAAAAGGGATTCCCGGACCAAATCATTTGGACACCAGAATGTGAGAATGCCTATAGTCAGTTAAAGGAGGCCTTGGTCAGCAAACCTGTATTACAGCTCCCTGACCTTTCCAAACAATTTGTGTTGAGAACAGATGCGAGTGCGATTGGAATTGGAGCCGCTTTGTTACAGGAAGGAAAAGACGATGCTTCGGTTTTGAAACCTGTGGCATACGCAAGTAAGAAACTTCTACAGGCGGAAAGGAATTATTCAACCGTCGAGAGAGAGTGCTTGTCCCTTGTATGGGCAGTGCAAAAATTTCAGCCATATTTGTATGGAGTTAAGTTTCGGGTCCAGTCGGATCATCAGCCCCTGATGTTCCTGGCTACTTCTCAGAAGCTCAACGCCCGTTTGATGCGGTGGTCGTTGTTACTTCAACCATATAACTTCACAGTGGAGTACATTCCTGGGAAGGAAAATGTTGGAGCGGATTTCTTATCAAGACACCCAGCTCCTGAAGAAGAAGAATGAATCATCTGGATTAAACTCACGGTGGAGAAGAGTGAGATGGACTACTCTCTTAAGAGGGGGCCTATGTCACAAAATGAAACCGTGCGTTTACCCAGCTAATTGTTAGGGAGGATTTTTTGATTAACCGGACTATCTGCTAAGCAACAAGGGTTTCAACGAATACAGAGAAAACATTCATAGTTGTGGCTACACGTGTTTCCAAAACAGGTCGGGCAGAAATAACAGTTGTACTTGTACATCTGGTTGACGGATTGGCCACTGTCGGAAGTGCGGGAGCCGAATCCCGACATCGCCTTGACAAGGTTGTCAACATTTGAATACAAATGGAAGCCGTGGGGTCAGCCCATATACACATTTGGTGGTGAGTGAGGAGGAAGTGAGTGCGCTGAATCATACATCGTTTTGACAAGTCAGATGGAAAACGGAAGTACTCAGCAAGGAAGTAAACAGTCCATATGTCATATAGTTTCCGGACATCACTCAGAGGGGCAGATTGCTACTGACAGCTTGTTGAGGAAAACTCTTTGTTGGAACTCGACAGCAACTCGCTAGCTTGTTTTGAGAATCTAAACTATTACTGACAACTTTGACAGGACTTAAGCCAGGAAAATAGTTTCCTGACAATGGATGATATGCGCAAATAACACCTGCAGGACGTCACCCATATCACGTGACCAATTTTAGGAGTTTGCCATATAAACCCGAGTTGGGATCAACTAGGGGGGAGTTGACCAAGAACCGTGGATTATGATGGACGTGTTTGTGGGAGAGCTCTACAGTGTTAGATTAATTTAAGATTAACTAGCATGTGCCGTTATGGCAAAGTGTAGTAGCCATCCCGGGAATGAGGCGGTTTTTACATAAGGTAGTCAATATAGTCTATTAGTTCTAATTAATATAGACTGTGGCCTTGTTAAACTATAGTGTGATGATTAGCACTGTTAGTGGAAACTAGTTAGAGTAAGAATAGTGATATTAACTCTGCTAGTTAAGAATAGATTAGTGAAGTGTTGATAAGCTTTACTAGTTGAAAATTGAGCAATGAGGGATAATTGGGATCTTCCCGTAGGTGTCCCTGGTGGGCGGGGTTCCGCATTCTGTTTGCTGATTTTTCCTTTGTCATAGCCTGATTCGGCTCTAGGTGGGTAGCTAATCTGCTCTATGACTAATTCTAGTTAGCTAAAGATCATTAAGCAAGGTGATAGGCTTACACTCAGCCGAAAGGATCAGTGACTAGTACTATCACCAGATGTGTTGTTTCTATCCTAGGTTCCCTACCAGATCCAAGGAAACTCTACAAGTTTTGGGAAAGAATTAAAAAACCCATTCTGAAGAACACCAGTTCAAGAGTCACTAGAGTTGCATACAGAAACATAACTTACGCTAGAAGGAAATTGATTCATCAAAGAGAGTGATGCATATTGATGCACCACACAGCATTAGACAGTAGTAACGAACCGAGAACCGGCTAAGAGTACCTAGTGTTAGTACAGCAACAATTAACATTAGAAATTAGCACTTATGGACTGAATGGTTCGATGTGCAACGAGGATGATCTGTCGACTAACTAACTAACTAACTAACTGCGTACACACTGCAAAAGACTTGTGCAGTTTGTTTAGGAACATTAGGAACGGACATGGTGTAGAGTACAACCGGTCCATGATTAACTGTTAATACCACCGGTGTCTATTTCGGATGTTCATGAAATTGGATTACCAGAGGTCTACAGAGGCAAAGCATTATCCGGCAAGATGGTTCCGGCAACGGGTGAGACGTACTTGTTCTGACGTAACGTGCTGTGGTCTATCTTTGCTGTGATCAGCTGACTGAGTTGATGTCTGAGAGACAGAGTCTACACACTTTATAGAACACGTCACACATTTTCTTCGCATACACGTCTCATACACGTTACACTTTTATTTTAATAAATTAATCTTTATTAATTTCTAGAAGCAAGAGTTGTTGAGTATGTTGCGTTGGGGAAGTATGAGAAGGGGGCATAGTACGACAGTGTGAGAGTGATAGGAAAAGGTGTCCATAGGCTGATGGAGTGTGGTGGACGGAAGTGGGTGGATTCTCCAGAATATTGAGGGGGAAAATAATATTATAATGTGGGTGTCGGATCTCCTCACTCCAGGGACGACACTTTAAAGGAGGACACGACACAGCCAACCAATAAAAACTCTTCAGCATCGAGTTCCTTGCACACTGGCGTCGGCGAACATACTTCTCTGTATCTAGGGATCCATAGCGACATGAATCAATTCGTATGCTGAAACAATTCAATGCCATTACCCAAGACTGTAAAGAATTTGCTCTCGCTATTTGTCTCTATCTCTCCTTCGGCAAAGCATAAACCATGCATCTATAATTCAGACAGTCAACTGATAAATTAATGAACCAGGCAATAAAATAACCAGCCAAACCAAACAATCAGTAAATCAACTAATCAACCAATCAACCATCCAACCAACTAACCAAGCAACTAACCGACCATCCAAACTCACCAACAATGCTGCTTTCACCAATAATAAGAAGTCATATCGTCGTCTCTGACATTATCCAGTAACACGACCAACAATGTGGAGCTCAGGTAGAGGACTATTCAAGGTCCAATAAATAAAGCAGCCAGAGAAGAGCCCGGCGCTGGAGTGGGCACACTTTATACAACCTATTAAGGCCTTGTTCTGGAATACACAGGTCGGAAGAAATCTGAGAACACCCAAACATACGACAGGAAAGGAGTTGTAGATGGGGTGAGAAAAAATATTGATGACCTGGAAGGATCTACAGGATATTAAACAAGGATAGGATGGTTTGATGCGATATCCCTGAGGATATATACTTACGTGAATGATAAAAGACAACATGACAATTATAATAATAATAATAATAATAATAATAATAATAATAATAATAATAATAATACCAACAGAGCGAAGAAGAAAACAACGAAGAATAAGACGATTATGATTACGATAATGATGACAGTGATGATGGTGATGATGATAGAGACAATAATAATGAGTCACTGTAGTGCACTAAGAAAGCACTTTACATCACAATATTCCTACCAACTGTATGTTACCAAAGCCAAACCTGGACAATGACAGAGAAAGAGAAAAGAAAAATCAAAACAACAGAGAAGAATACTCAATGTATCAAGAAGAGATAAAATCAGAAATGAAGAAATCAGGATTATAGTGGGGGATGTAACTGCACTAGATTTTATTAGAAGGTAGCAAGTCAAATGGTTTGGCCATGCAATTAGGTTATCAACTAACAGTATACCACAACCAGCAATGGTGTACAGACCAGAGGGAAGCAGAGGGAGAGGCCGACCACGTAATCGATGGACGGAGGGAATAACAGAGTCCATGGGATATCGATACATGAAGTCCATAAGCGGGCACTCTCCCGCTCTTTATACTTCACCTCGACACCGCAAGGTACAAGAGGAACAAGATGAGATGAGATGAGGTAGTGTATTCTCCGTGTTTAGGTGGTGTGTTATATTGTATTTGTTTGGCGACGAATGATTGTCGCGGCCACGTCATTCTTTGTATTCCGTAAATGTATTTTTGTAAACCTACCTTATACTTAGTGTTTGTTTATATTGTATAAATCTTACATCTAGCAGGAATTGCGAGTCAAATAACAATAGAATTTCTTCTTCTGTTACCATCAACAATGCCTGATGTGTAGCATCTATTGTAGTGCGTAGATAAGTACGTTCTAGTCCCGTGCGACTTGAGTCACCACAACAATAGGATTAACATATAGGGGTGTTGCCTAGCTTTGCTTGTTAATTTAATACAGGAAAACTATAATTATAATCCTACAACTAGCGAGAATAACACGCCATGGACTAACATGCAGATTGGACTAGCAGTAGGTATTAATTTAATACAGAAAAACAAACTATAACTATAATCCTTCAACCAGCTACAATACCACACCGTGGGCATGATCATGCATGGGACCGGGAGATTGGCAATAGATCGACCGTCTAGTTGGTGGACTTTGATGTTTACGATGTTGCAAATGTCCTGGTGCATGTACAAAAGTTTCTCCCGGGAAAGTTATGTGTTGTCAACATTGATTTTGTTATCTGTTGTCAACATTGCTTGGTTATTTGTGTTTGACGTTGTATCATCGACTGGCAATGCTGTTTAAGTTCTGGATTGGTCATTCATTGTGACTTTTGTTTACCAGTCTCCATTGCGTAAATAATCGACATAAGGTATTCAAATATGCTAACATTTTCACAGTTAGAAGATAAAATGGACGGCATGAGGGTGTCAGAATCTGGAATGTCTCCAACCGAGATGCAGGAACATCGTTACGCCCGCCAGGCGAATAGTCCCCAACCGGGATGCAGTAACATCGTTACGCCCGCCAGGCGAGTATTAGTTACCTGCCCCCAGGTTGCTGGCTGACGCAATAGCCAGCGGTCAGGCAAGGACAACGCAAGACGCACGCAGGCCTCGTGAAGCAAATCCACAGAGGGCAAGCGCTTTGCGAGAAACAGACAGACAGCTTGGGGTACTCGGACCAGACAGGACGTATAGAGAGAGAAAGGCTTGTGTAGTTCTGTGCCCGAAAGTCGAGTGCTTGTACATCTTGTGAGATAGACTGTAAGCTGTGGGTTGTCTGTAAGTGTATTGATGTATCATATATGTATTGTAATGATTATCACATGCCAAACTAGATCGTATTGCATGTGATCGGTAAATAAATCCATTGAACTTCGCGTCGTTGTGTCTCAAGTCCAATCATGTTGTACTTGTACTTGTCTCACATGTGTTAAATCAAATCAAATCAAATCAACTTTATTAGGGTCACAAATTGGGCGCGCAGGCCCGTCTTACATTCGGGCCTTCCAATCACTCGTCTTTCGTTCATCAAGAGCATTATACATTTACATAGGAAGAAAAATGAACATTGTGAAATGAATGTTGTAAACATAAACATGGCTAATCACAATGTTATGAGGTCCATCTCCCACCTATCCATACATCACCCCACCCACACAACACCCCCACCTACCCACACACGCGTGCACCATGGGACACATACACACCCCCACCTACCGACACACACGCACACCAAGGGACACATACATACCCCACCAACCGACCCATCCCCCTCCCTCACATCCCCCACCCACACACACTGCCCTCACCTGATCCCCCAACCAAAACACACTCGCCACCCACAAACATTCAACAACCAACCCACACATCCGACGCCCATCCACATCCTACCCCACACATCCTATCCCCCCCCACACCTCAAACCACCCATCCCCCAGCCACATCTCCATTGACAACATTTTCCCCACCCACACACACAATCCCCCACCAACCCACACATCGCACATCCACTCACACATCCCCAAACCATACACACACATCCCCACCAACTGACATGTCCCTACCCCCCCCCCCCCCACACACACACACATCTCCCTAACCACCCTTACATCCCCAATCCACTCACACACACCCCACCACCCACACATACAACTTCCACCCACCCCACACATGCCTTAACCTAATCCCCCACCACACAATCCCCCACCCGCACATCACATACACCCCCTACCACGCACTATTCCCAACCCACGCACCACACACACACATATCCCTCACCAACACATCCCCATTTACACACCACACACATATCCCCCACCCAGATACCACACAATATTCCCACCCACACCCACACAGATACCCTTACCCATCCACCCCACATACCCCCACTCACACACCACAAAAATCCCCCACCCACACACACATGTTAGGGATAACGAGCCAAGTTTAAGACTCTGACAGAGGGTTAGACTGCATGGAATCTACATCACAGCTTACGACGTGTCAGCTCTTTTGTACTATGCCAGCTGAAGTCAGAGCATCTTCAGGACTAATTTTATCAAGGCTTGGGTTTCTCCTTTCCTGTGCTACAGCTGCGGAGATCGGTCCTTGCAAGACGCCCTAATCCACTACAAGAGGTCGTTGCCGTCATTTGGCTGCAGATGTTCGATTTAGGAGAACATTTCCGGTCAGGGCGATCGCTACATTGTGATGTTTCCATCCGTCTGTAACGACCCAGCTGGGGCGACTTCTTTTATCTGAGGGGGTTGCTTCCGGGTCTGCAACACGTTGTTTCAGTCTCATTGACAGGCTGCTATGTTTCGATTTTATTGAGAGGGAACTATGCGGATGTCACTCTCGTAATACGATATATGGCGCCTGCTGCCATTATGGAAAGGCTGCAATGTCAAGCTAAAGGCAGTGATGGGACACATCCAGTCCTACAGACGAGGCTCTGGCCACAAAAACGACCCACTGACCTTGCTGAGTCTGCTGCACAGTCTTCCGCACTCTGTTATTTATTGTCCTCTCCTTTAAAATCTCTGGACCACCGTATCACTGCGCTGCCTGGCCGACGCCTTTGACCACCGTATCACTGCGCTGCCTGGCTGACGCCTTTGACCACCATTGTATGTTGCTTTGGTGGCCAGAGCCACCTGTAACCCGACCACAGATCTAGACAGGGTGCAAGTAACTTTAGAATAATGTACATGCTTTTCATCACTACATATATGTGATTGTTGTAACGCATAAACCTCGATAGTTTCACTATCATCATCAGGATAACCGTAATATTTTGAATGATTAATCATAGGCAATAAAAGTGATTGTAGTTTGTTTGTAACCCATAGATCAATTGTTATACTTTTTGTTTTAACAGAATCACTTGCCTTGCTTACCTTGGTGAGGGATTAATTACACACCAGGAGGGGAGTCATGTCAGGAGGAAACACCTGCACTGTCTAGTAGTCCATTTGTAGACTTAAACCTAGACATCTAACCTTCCATGTCCCACTCCCTGGAGATATAAAGACCCGCTAATTTTACCTTTTAAACGAGCCATGCAAAGCTGTACTATTGAGTATCCAGGAGCTTAGTCGTTATTTTAGGAATCGTACACTCGACCGATACTTTTGACAGGTTCCTTTATTACAATGAGGAGTACGCACTTGGCCACCTTGAATGCCGTTGCCACCACACTGTCAATCACGATCACTTCTGGATTTCTTGGGCTTGAAGCTCATCCTACACCAGACGATCAGTTGATGCAGCTTCATCCAATGTCAGGATTGCCGTGCACGAACGCTTTGAGTGGTACCATTCTGCATTCTCTACTAAGTTTCTCTCCTTGCGCGTACCGGAACAATCTGCATGGTCACGACATGCAGTATCGGCGAAATCGTACATCCAATTTCTATGCCCACCTTACGGTGGAATGTCGAGGTAGAGAAAAGGAGAATGAACCCATGTGTAATACTGCTTGAGCATTGACGTGGTTTCACGGGCACGAGATACATCATAAGGGCCTGCCACAACATCAGGTTGGACACTGACCCATAGGCGTTGGCCATGTCTAACCATATCAAGATAAGTTTTGACTGTTCTGACTTCACTAACTGGAGGGCTTCCCTGATCATGGTAGCATACTCCACACATTCTGGGATTCCAGGTGTACCCCCTTTGTGAAAGACTTTGTCAACATACCTGTTATCTATAAAGTCTGTTGATACTCTGCTGACCATGAATGTGGGCAAAAAATATGTTGCCCTCGACGTTCAGAAGAGAAATCAGCCTGAGCTTTTTTCTTTGGGGATGTGGAGTTAGCTCTTTTTATTTTACTGCAAAGATCGAGGGGAAGAGAGGCAGAGACAGACCAAGAGAAATGATCCTGGATGGATTGAGACGGTGGCATTGAGAAATATCATCAGCATAGTTGATCCAGAACACCAAGACCGAGATCTGTGGAGAGCTATGAACGCCTACGCCAGCTGGCAGAGCACTTGATGATGGTGATGATATTCCACTCCGGGCTTATGCGTTGGTGCTTCCAAGCGAATCTTAGTATCCTGTGGAGTCTTTTAAGGGTATTCGGGAATCCCTAGTGCACTGTACACGTAACACTGTAGGGACCTGGTGTTGACTTACGACGTGCCTTCTATCAATTGGTCTATCAATTGATTCTATTTCAATATACTGAGATAATGCCCACAGAATCAATATCAATTTACTGGGATGTTAATTTTATAAAACCGCTGTCAATTGCAAATCTTATTTCAAAAGATCTACTCCAGCAGCTGCACAACCTATCAGTATCAAGTTAATAGTTTAGTGTATGTCTATTGATAGCTTTTTTATTGTTGTCTCTGCGTGGGCTAATTCTTATCACACATGTTGAATCATTATCGTTGGCCCTGCCGGCTGGCGTAGGCGTCGATGTCTCTCCACAGATCTGGGCCTCTGGTTTTCTGGATTAACTCTATCGATGATATTCCTCCATGCTACCTTCTCAGTCAATTGTTGTTGTTGTTCGCATATCCTTTAAATGACATCGCTGTCAACATCAGCATCTTTCAGCTGATTGTTGATTTCTTGGCAACATTACGCTCAGTAGTTTGCCATTGCTTTCTGAGCGGCCGGCTCACATACCCCGTAAGTTACCGATGCGATTCGAACCACTACTGATTCTCACCGTCATCACGTCACCGACGAGATTATACGAGATTACGGAGAAAAGTCATAACCTCTAAGCCACGAAGCCGGCAAAGACAGACTAAAACATTTAAATAGAGACAGACAGACAGAAAGTAAAACCGACAGGCAGACACATAGACATAAAGACATAAACACATACAAATAGCCATTAACACAGACAGACACATAGATAGTAAAACAGAACATATACGTCAGTGTTTATAACCGGCTTCTTTGGCTTTGTGCATAGTTAGACTACGTTGCACAACTACCCGCCATAAAGAGGTGACGGTTCAAAACCACCTGCGGACTAATTTTAGCCACATGGCTTTGCGTTAATTTCGCTTGTGTGACGTTTCGGCCGTGTTGAAAGCAATGTCAAACTACTGACTTAACATTGTCTAGTAACTCACAATAAGTCCTGGCGTTGAGTACCACGTCATGTAAAAGATATAAACTAACTTTAACTAATGTTTACATTGCGTGTACGTCCCCCGTCTTTCTCATGCCACGTCATCCTTTTGTGCTTAACCTCAATTTCTATCGCATTGCTTATTTCCATGGGATCTGAAATGTCCTAATAACACTATCTTTCTGGTCGAACCTCCGCCTTTTCTTCCACAAACTTCTATTATTGCTCTTTCTAAATCATGGCGATGTTTTATTATGGCGAAAGTTTCGAAAACCTACTGTTTATAAGTCACTTTACTTCCATGTTCCCCTCTTCTAGAATCTGCGCATTTGTCGACTTGTCATGCTCCTCAGTTTTCTAGAAGTGTCATGTAACGTTGGGTTCAACAGCCGGGAGCCTCTTCTCCAGTGACTACGGCATGGTCCAAGACCCACACCCACATATTGCCATGGAAACGAGGCATATTGCCATAGAAACGAGGCATATTGCCATAGAAACGAGGAATGTTGCCATTTAAGGCCTGTTGAAATTGAAACGAAGGATGTAGCCATTTTAACGATTCGTGTTGCCATAGAAACGAGGCATGGTCTCAAGATATCCTTATATTTGTTTGCTGGTCATTGACTCGTTACAGATTCAGGGGCACAAAAGAAAGCAGGTTTGGAATAAACAAAATGTAGATGTCGACCAAACTAAATGTAGGTTTGGAATAAACAAAAAGTAGATGTGGAATAAACAAAATGTAGGTTTGGAATAAACAAAAAGTAGATGTGGACCAAGCAAAATGTAGGTTTGGAATAAACAAAATGTAGATGTGGACCAAACAAAATGTAGGTTTGGAATAAACAAAAAGTAGATGTGGACCAAGCAAAATGTAGGTTTGGAATAAACAAAAAGTAGATGTGGACCAAATAAAATGTGCGTTCGGGCCAAACAAAAAATAGGTTTGGTCCAAACAAGACGTAGAGTTGGGCCAAACAGACAGTGGGTTAGAGTTAAATAAAAAGGTAGGTTTATGCCGCACAAAAAGTAGATTTGGGGAAAACAAAAAGTAGGTTTGATTAAAATGGACGGCTGAAAATATGAAGTGCAGATGTGTCACAGTTATGACTTAAACGTTGTTAATACGGTAGCAAACATGTTATATGATATACCGAATTAAAGGGGACTGCATAAGGAAAACCTTTCTGCATAAGCCCATGGCAGTGTTTGGAAGTCGCTTAATGCGATTAATCATCACATGAGAATTAATCGGTTGAAACTGGTTGAGATCTGAATTGTTATTTACAATCTTTTTTTACCAATCGTATCCTGACTTCTTTAAAGAAGTTCTTATTGTTGTTAATTACAAGCTAGAGTATTTAAACCCTTTTTACCCGTGAATTTTCTACAAGTATTGGTTGGGAAGACTATGGAGAAACGCTAAATAAAGACTACAAGGAGGCAACTAGAAACTTCTACAAAAAGATAACTGCAATGCGAACCAGAGGAGAACCCTTTGACCCAACTGAAATAATTAACAGCGAAAATGGAGAGCCAATAAGTGAATAAAAACAAATCCTAATAAGATGGAAGCGGTATTTCGAACAACTTCTCAACATCCTATCAGATGTCACAGGAATTCAAGAGACCTGCACAGATGTCACCAAAGAACTAGAACGAGACATATTAAAAGAATAAATTGTAGAAGCCATCAGATTATCCCCATTAAACAAATCACCGGGACAAGATGAAATACCAAATGAACTAATTAAAGCAGCAAGAGAAGTAGGAACAGCTTGGCTACATATACTATTCAACCATGTTTGGGTAGAACAACAGACACCACGAGACTGGGGAAATGCAATAATTATCCCATATACAAAGGCAGCAAAAAAAAAAAAGTGCACACAATACAGAAGCATTTTACTATTGAATCATACTGGGAAAATATTTTGCAAAATTCTTGAGAAAAGATTACGAACTACTATAGAACCCCAGCTAAGCGAAACACAACTCGGATTCAGGAAAAAACAAAGGATGCACAAATGCCATTTTTGCTCTTAGACAACTTATAGAAACATCAATCGATTTCAATGAAACACTCTACTTAGCCTTTGTCGACCAAGGAAAGGCATTCGATAGAGTAGATAGAAACTAGCTGTGGGAAATCCTTAAACAATATGGAGTGAGTAAACATCAAACAAACCTATGTACACGCTTATACAACAACAGTGAATGTAAAGTGAGAGCAACTGGATGACACTCAGAACCCTTCACCATAAGATCTGGAGTACGACAAGGTTGTGTCCTGTCCCCTCTCTTGTTCATAACATATATAGACAACATTTGTAAAGAAACCAGCCAAACAGAGACCGCAAGAATACCTCATGACGAGAACACAGAAGAAGAAGCATCTGCAAATCTAATCATTAGAGAACTCCTGTGTGCGTACGACCAAGCACTAAAAATTAGCATAAGCAAAACAGAGGTAATGACTATAACTAAAGAAGAAAAAAAAACAACAATTCACCTAAACGAACATTCCTTGAAACAAGTAAAGAGCTTCAAGTACCTAGGAAGGTTAATATCATCAAATGGCAGATCAGAAGACGAGGTCGAAAATAGATGCAATAAGTCAAACTAACTCACTGGACAAATAGCACCAATACTAAAGAACAAACATGTATCAATAACTACTAAGAAAGCACTTTGCAACATAATCTTCCTACCAACTCTATGCTAAGATGCCAAACCTGGACAATGCCAGAAAAAGAGAAAATAAAAATCACAACAACAGAAATGAGATTCCTGGGAAGAAAACTCAACGTATCAAGAAGAGATAAGATCAGAAACGAAGAAATCGGGGTGGGAGTTATAGCAGCACTAGATTTTATTAGAAAGCAGCAAGTCAAATGGTTTGGCCTTGCAAATAGGTTACCAGTCAACAGCATGCCACAACAAGCAATGGTGTACAGACCAGATGAAAACAAGAGGAAGAGGCCGACCACGTAAACGTTGGATGGAGGGAATAGCAGAGTCTATGGGAATATCGATATATGAAGCCCATAATTGGGCACCCTCCCGCTGTTTATACTTCACCTCGACACCGCAATGTACAAGAGGAACATGATGAGATGAGATGAGATGAGATTGGTTGCGTTGAGTTGAGTCCAGTTGATTTGAGTCAATAATCTATTTTACAGAACTAGGGATATGTTCTTACGTGTTCCGTTCTCACATTCAACAGCCAGCAAAGAGTTCCAGTAGTAATGATACCAGATGCAGTTTGTTTATGCGTCCGCCAGCCTGTCCTAGGGGTAGTGGTTGTCAGCCAAGTATGGGGAGACAATCCATCCCACAACTCAGACACCTAATTACATAAGATACGTACAGCCATGGCAAAGGTCGCCTTTTGATAGATGGAATCATACTCATCGTTAAAACACTATTCCAGTCTGAGAGACGGTGTTGAAGTGCTATATAAAACCTACACTGTTATATGGATGTGAAACGTGGATAATAAGTAAACAAGTTGAGAAACATCTAATGGCAGTGGAAATGTGATTTCTGAGGAAACAGCAATGAATTCCAGGGATGATCAAGAATAATTAATAAGTATATTCTACAAGAAGCAAGTGCAGTTCAAAGACTGATTTGAGAAATTAGATGCAAGCAGTCAAGATATTTTGAGCACGTTATGAAGATAGTAGTGCACTCCCTCCTAAAGCTTAGACGCCTCCGGTGGCTGGGCCACGTATCTCGAATGGAGGATGAACGTATTCCCAAAGATCTCCTATACGTAGAACTAGCCTCAGGAAAGGGGCAAACCAGAAGTCCCCAAATGCGATATAGGGATGTGTGTAAACAAGATATGAAAACCCTCGACATAGAACCAGACAAGTTGGAGAGAGTTGCAACATACAGATGTTCCTAGAGAAGAGACGTACGAAACGGACTGGTGCTCTTTGAGTGCAATCTGATCCAAGAAACTGAGGATAGGAGGCACAGGCTTAAAATGCAGTCACTTATTGCGGAACCAGCCTAGTATTACAGATGCGGAAACTGTAGCAGAGATTGTCACTCTTGCATTGGACTATACAGTCACCAGTGGCACTGTAAGGTGTCTCCCCAGCGGCACAACTCTATAGTTCTTCAGTTACCTCCCCAGCGGCACAACTCTATAGTTCTTCAGTTACCTCCCCAGCGGCACAACTCTATAGTTCTTCAGTTACCTCCCCAGCGGCACAACTCTATAGTTCTTCAGTTACCTCCCCAGCGGCACAACTCTATAGTTCTTCAGTTACCTCCCCAGCGGCACAACTCTATAGTTCTTCAGTTACCTCCCCAGCGGCACAACTCTATAGTTCTTCAGTTACCTCCCCAGCGGCACAACTCTATAGTTCTTCAGTTACCTCCCCAGCGGCACAACTCTATAGTTCTTCAGTTACCTCCCCAGCGGCACAACTCTATAGTTCTTCAGTTACCTCCCCAGCGGCACAACTCTATAGTTCTTCAGTTACCTCCCCAGCGGCACAACTCTATAGTTCTTCAGTTACCTCCCCAGCGGCACAACTCTATAGTTCTTCAGTTACCTCCCCAGCGGCACAACTCTATAGTTCTTCAGTTACCTCCCCAGCGGCACAACTCTATAGTTCTTCAGTTACCTCCCCAGCGGCACAACTCTATAGTTCTTCAGTTACCTCCCCAGCGGCACAACTCTATAGTTCTTCAGTTACCTCCCCAGCGGCACAACTCTATAGTTCTTCAGTTACCTCCCCAGCGGCACAACTCTATAGTTCTTCAGTTACCTCCCCAGCGGCACAACTCTATAGTCCTTCAGTTACCTCCCCAGCGGCACAACTCTATAGTTCTTCAGTTACCTCCCCAGCGGCACAACTCTATAGTTCTTCAGTTACCTCCCCAGCGGCACAACTCTATAGTTCTTCAGTTACCTCCCCAGCGGCACAACTCTATAGTCCTTCAGTTACCTCCCCAGCGGCACAACTCTATAGTTCTTCAGTTACCTCCCCAGCGGCACAACTCTATAGTTCTTCAGTTACCTCCCCAGCGGCACAACTCTATAGTTCTTCAGTTACCTCCCCAGCGGCACAACTCTATAGTCCTTCAGTTACCTCCCCAGCGGCACAACTCTATAGTTCTTCAGTTACCTCCCCAGCGGCACAACTCTATAGTTCTTCAGTTACCTCCCCAGCGGCACAACTCTATAGTTCTTCAGTTACCTCCCCAGCGGCACAACTCTATAGTCCTTCAGTTACCTCCCCAGCGGCACAACTCTATAGTTCTTCAGTTACCTCCCCAGCGGCACAACTCTATAGTTCTTCAGTTACCTCCCCAGCGGCACAACTCTATAGTTCTTCAGTTACCTCCCCAGCGGCACAACTCTATAGTTCTTCAGTTACCTCCCCAGCGGCACAACTCTATAGTTCTTCAGTTACCTCCCCAGCGGCACAACTCTATAGTCCTTCAGGACAGAAAGAGGCCTACTGCTATGAGGAGAAATTTGACATCACCATTGGTGGTCGTAACATCAATAACATTAGATATGCGGACGATACTGTCAATGAACAGGATCTGCACCATTTAGTAGATGCGGTTATTGTAGATAGTAAACAACCTGGATTAGAACTAATTTCTAAGTAGGAAAAAAGTATAGTCGTCAATAAGCAGGAAGAAATACCACAGTGTATATTAAGAGTAAATGGGAATTGTCTTAAACAAGTGAATCAGTACAAGTATCTCGGTAACTGTCATAACATCTGATGGCAGGTGCTTTAAAGAGATTTAAAAATACATCGCCACGGCGAAGGTAGCCTTTTGCAAGATGAAAAACATACTGACTAATGAAAAGATGTCAATTGCAACGGGGAAAAAAGAATGTTGAAGTGCTACATAAAACCTGTAATTGTGTATGGATGTGAAGCGCGGACAATGAGCAGACAGGATGAACAACAGCGAATTTCATTGCAGATGCGGTTTCTGAGAAGAATGCAAAGAATACAATGGAGAGACAGAAAAACCAAATGGCCATTTCATACAAGAAGAAAATGAAAACTGTAAACTGATTATATACATTAAACAGAGACATTTATAATATTTCAGCATTATAATAAGAAGAAAAAAACAAAAGAACTTGGAGACAACTGGCAAGAATTATGGGAAGAGAACAAGAGGAAAGCAGATAAGTAGATACCTGGATGGCTTTACCACGTGGCATGGTCGTGACAAGAACACAGAGTTGATCCATGACTATGTTGATCATGTAAGAAGGCGAATCATTACCGCCCACGCATATCGACATGGTACGTGATGATGATGATGATGATGATGATGATATTTCAAAACTTGCTGGCAACTGGCAAAATTGTAGGAAAAGGAGTCAGGGAAAATCAGAGAGATGAATACCTACAAGGTTTGACCACATGGTATGGTCGAGACAAGAATAGAGCGCTGATATAAGGTCCCGGTGATTGTGTAATAGCGAATCATAATCGCCCATGAGTTTGGCCATGGCACATGATAATTATGATGAAGTAAAAATCCCTCCTTCACATCTTGAGGTGTATTGGATATGTGCCTCAAGCCTAATCGTGTATAGCCCAATCAATACTTTATGTGTGATGCAATCAATATCCCGCTGACAGCTGTACAAAGACACTAAACTTGATGGCAACAGTTGCAACAGCAAAGTCAATTAATAGATGCAGGCGACAAAAAAAAAAAAACGAAACAAACGATGACTCCTGCAGTGGAGATTATGAAATTGATCCCGTGGAATTAAATAATACAATTTACAACATCTGGCAACGGTGTGGAAATATCAATACAGTAAAAATACATGTATATATATACTGGCTAGCATGAGGGATTACTCACCTGGTTTCATTTGTCCAGAGAAGTTGCTACACGCTACATATTTCAACATGGTAAACTGTTGTGTAAATTGATATGTTTTTGTTTGTTAAGTTGCACACTTGTACGTAATACATGTTACACTTAGACAACCACTATATCTATCTATCTATCTATCTATCTATCTATCTATCTATCTATCTATCTATCTATCTATCTATCTATCTATCCATCCATCCATCCATCCATCCATCCATCCATCCATCCATCCATCTATCTATCTGTCTGTCTGTCTGTCTGTCTGTCTGTCAGCCTGCCTGTCTGCCTCTCATTTGGCTTATCTTTCCATCGGTAATACCATTTCTATAACTATTAATGCTTCTGTGGCTGCTGATGCTGCTGTTACAACCACAATACTACTACTACTACTACTACTACTACTACTACTACTACTACTACTACTACTATTATTACTACTACTACTACTACTACTACTACTACTACTACTACTACTACTACTACTACTACTACTACTACTACTTCTACTACTACTACCACTACTACTACTATTGTTTCTCTGTTACTACTACTACTTCTACTATCACTACTATCACTAGTACTACTACTATCACTAGTACTACTACTCCTCCTACTACTACTACTACTACTACTACTACTACTACTACTACTACTACTACTACTACTACTACTACTACTACTACTACTACTACTACTACTACTACTACTACTACTAACTACTATACTATCACTACCATTATACTACTACAATTACAAGTACTAGTGCTGTTGCTACTTCCACCTTAACTACTACTACTACTATTACTATTATTCTTCTTCTTATTATTATTGCTATTACAACAACAACAACAACTACTACTACTACTACTACTACTACTACTACTACTACTACTACTACTACTACTACTACTACTACTACTACTACTACTACTACTACTACTATTACTACTACTACTACTACTACTACTACTACTACTACTACTAATACTAATATTACTACTAACTATTCTACTACTACAATTTCTACCACTTCTACTACTGTTACTTCTGTTGCTGCTACTATAGTTTTTATTTCTTCACATTCACTCACTCAATCACATAGACACATTTAAATACACGCACATACATACCCACACACTCACACACATACACACACAGGCTATAAAGCAAACATATTCTCTCCCAGACATTTGGTGAGTCAGTCGGTCAGCGTGGCCTGTACCTGTTGGCCAGTGGGCTGGTACTGTTTCTGGCTGCGTCATCATGGCCTTGCGTGACAGCCAACCCTACAGCTACAGCCCGTGAGTAATATTTCATGCGTCCAAGTCGCATGCAGTGTACCACCATCACGTCTAACAGCGCCATAACTACATCATCATAATCATCATTATCATAGTCATCACCACCATACTCACCATTGGCATAATCATCATCGTCACAATCACTTGTATCATAATCACCAGTATCATATTCATCATTACTACAATCATTGGTACCATAATCATCATCAGCATAGACATCATTATAATGATCATGATGATCATCATCATTTGAATAATCATCATTAATATAATCATGATTATCTTAATCATCCGTGTAATGGGACGCAGACGTGTTTCAAAGGCCAAGACCTATTGAGGCATCCTCGTCGAGCGTCCTGGGCAACAGGTCCCTTTGAAGTCCTGGCTAAAGTCAGTAGGATCGCCGATTCCTCCGAAGTCGGAGAGTGTCTGCCTGTACGGCGAGGAACCACCAGTCTGCACACCAATAAGCCAGACATGGGACAACGGATACTCACGCAAACCTCAGGTCCTGTATGACATCACACTGATGTTGGACAACTGGATGCCTTCATCCGACATACAGGACTTCGCGTTGGAGCTCAAGGCAACGAGCACAAGCAAGCAAGCAAGCATCCGTGTAATAATAACCATAATCATAATCACCATTAGCATTATCATCATCTTCTTAAAACCGTTTTAAAATCAGTGATCCGCCAAAATTTAGGATAATGTCCAAGTATGACATTTTTGGCATAGAGTCGGTGTGGATTTGTGTAAGAAATGCTGTTATCAGACAGACAGTGGGATCAACACCTTGTGCCACATTTATTGAAAGACAGAAGATCAAGTGGTTTGGCCATGTCGTTAGAATGCAACACCAACAACTACCTTCACTGGCCTTACATCAAAGATCATCTGCGAGGAGACCAAGAGGACGTCCAATAAGAAACTGGATTGACAACATCAAAGACATTGTACAATCACACGGAATAACACTATCCAGTGCCGCCCACCGGACGCTGGAGCGAAAAATATTCCTCCCCACGACGCTTGACGGCAGAAGTGGAAGATGATGATGATGATGATGATGATGATGATGATGATGATGATGATGATGATGATGATGATGATGATAGTGATGATGATGTTGTGTTTTATTATCTGTCGATTTGTAGACACAGGTACGCATATTTGAATGCTCAGTATGGGTGATAGTTGATGTGTAATGGCACTTACTTTTTGACATCTGATTTCGATTGCTCTGCCTATTCCGCGATATTCCGAGATCATACATATTTGTATTTAATTTCGTTAACTTGTTTCAGGTTTGTACTTTTTATCAGTATATTTAGTTGACCAGGCGATCAGCTATTCTGCATGACTTCAGTTTTCGCTGTATTTATATTCATATCATATATGCTGCCTGTTGAACTCAGCTTATTTAAAGATTTAGTGCCAAACAAACAGAAGGATTTTGAGTCGAATTTTTTGGGTAGCGGAAAATGGGAGGTAGGGTTGTGTGACAGGTATGACATAGCAGTTGTTTATATGGTAGCAGACATGTTGTAGTATTGTCGTGATTTCTTTTAAAGTGTCGTCCCTGGAGTGAGGGGAGTCAACACCCACATTACATTTAACCCCTTATCAATATCCTGGAGATATCCAGCAGACTCCGTCCACAACACTCCCTCAATCTAAAGACACCTTCTTCTCACTCTTGCTCACCCCTGGATCATGCCCCCTCTCATGCTTCCCCAACGCCAAATCCTCAACAACTCTTGCTTCTAAAAATTAATAAAGATTAATTTATTAAAAGAAAAGTGTAATGTACGTGAGACGTGTATGCGACGAAAATGTGTGTTGTGTATTCTAATGTAAATGTAGAGGTCAGACTACAAAGTTCATGATCAGAGTCCACTCATCATGGCAAGGATTACACGACATCACAAGAATCAGCACAATGGACCTCACCAAATGCCGCGTCCCTCCCGCCAGACATGTCCTCCTCCAGGAGCATTGATAACCATGAGGTCTGATTCCCATTCAAATTTACAGTCCTGGAATGATACTATTTTTTGTTCCTAAAAAAACTGTTCCTAATAGTTTATAGAAACTGAGACCACACAATTCCTGCCCAGTGAAAAATGGAACAGTCATTGTATCTAGACTCAAATAGATCTCTTAATTTTCCAGATAACGTCTTAATGTTATGATTTCTTTGATAGGTGGAACAACCACTCTCCAATGTTTTGGTTTCATGTAATATGAAAATCAATCCCTACTGTTCTAGTAATAAGTGGACTGAACATCCATCACCACTGGGATATTCACGAATGGTATGAAAATCAAAACCCATTACCATGTTGCTGTCCACAGGTAGTGTGACATCTTCTTAGTAATGTTCTCAGTATTTATCCTGTGGGATACTTGTACTATTCAGCTCCACCGAGCAATGTTTATCAACTTCTTCTAGCATAGTGAGAAAGTTGCTGGCCAATCTTCCTGCACCAAAAATATCCGGGATCGGAATTTTTTCAATGTTTCTGTGTTCTTCATCCCAGCCAGAGGGAACCTGTAAAATATATAACACAACTGGTGAGAGCCTCCCCGTCACTGATCCTTATTAGATGATCGTGGGTCATCGGCCTCGCTCAGAAAAATACAGTGAACCACTCTGTCAGGGACAGATGAGCTCAACACATAGGTTTTCGTCAGGCCAAGACAGGAAAAAAAAACATACAGAGTGCGTAACCCCCCCCCCCCCCCCAACCAGGGAGCACCCCACTGGAAGATCCCAATTATCCCCCATTACTCAATTCTCAACTAGTAGAGCTTATCAACACTTTACTACTCTATTTTCAACTAACAGAGCTAATCATCACTTCCCTACTCTAGCTAGTTTCAACCATGCTACTGCCTAAATTAATTAGGACTAATTATACAATATGAACTACCTTAGGCAACACGCATCACTCCTGGATGGCATCTACAACTTGCCATAAAGACATATGCTATTTAATGTTAATTAAATCGACCACATTAGATGCTCTCCGAATTTCCTCACAGCCGTACACAAACACGTCAAACCAGGCCAAATGCCTTGTCTACACTACTCTAATCAAGTCATGTTTTTTTTTGGTCAAAGAGCCTTGGGTTGTTTTGGTGACGTTCCTTTGATGTCAATACATCAGATGGTTTCAGGGGCAGATTATCCATTTCAGCAATCTTCTCTCCCCTGGCTCAACCAATGCAAGAGTGATTCCCCTTGTTGCAACTTCCAAAACAAGGTAGCGAGTTCCTGCATTCTCCCAACAACGGGTTTCAATAACAAGCCGCCAATTCGTTGGATGTCGGAGAATTCTCAATGTCCCCTGGGTGTCTTTATCTCACCGCTACTCGAAGTAAACAAGTTGGAGCTGCGAACACAGACTGTTTTTTTCTGTACCGGTTAAAAACAAGTGTGGCCTTGAAAACACGCCGTGAAGCAAACTGTCTGTATTATCATCATCTGGTTAATCCACGGTGATTTTCATGACAAGTATATATGAATTTAAAGGAGGTTGCATAGAGAAAACTACTATGTATAAACTCACGACAGATACGGCAAGTCGCCTAAGACGGTTAATCATCCAATGCATTTAATCAATTAATATATTGTTGTAGTCTCCAATAAAATATTCCACACCTGGAAGTCAACTCCTTTTCTCCACAGGCTCGTGCAATGTCAGTGGAAACATCTACAGCAGCGGGCAGATCTTCACCCTTCCTGGGCAGTCTCCGTGCTTCAAGTACCTCTGTAAGGATGGAAGTGTCAGCAGCTACTCAGCAGGTAAAGTTCAGTGAGCATTGTGTAGTAGACGTAGCTTAATCTGTTGAACGGGCGCTGTAGCAAAGGGGTTACAAATGCAATTCATTATCCCGCATCCCGCATTTTAAACATAGTTGTGGACGATTTGGAAACAGACCGTTTTCATACAATGGTATGAATGCCGTTCGTGTAGAAGGTAATGGGAAACTGCTGAACGTAAACTTACCAGGAGAACACAAACAGTCAAATAATGTTGGGGTTGAGAATGACGTTGAGTGCGTCCTGTAAAGGATATCCAGCTAACTGTAACTTTTATTATGTCGAGGCTGTGGTTTAGGGACACTGAAGGCTTTTCGTAAGCCCTTTACATACCAGGCGGAAGGTTCTACAATCCCTTGACATACCAGGCTGAAGGTTCTACAAGCCATAGTCATACCAGGCTGAAGGTTCTACAAGCCCAGACATACCAGGCGGAAGGTTCTACAAGCCCAGAAAGATGTGGAAGCAGATCGCCTTGTGTTCATTTCGATGGTATGAGCGTCGGTCGTTCAGAAAACAATGGCAAACTACTTACAGAAAAATTGCCTAGTGAATCACAAACAGATAAAATATGCTGGGGTTAATTGCGACGTCATGTGCAGGACATGCGACTAATTTTATTCTGGCTACTTACAGGGGGGGGGGTGTATGTGAGTGTGTGTGTGTATGTGTGAGTGTGTGTGTGTGTTATGTAAATCATCGGTGGTATCTTGTAGGGCGACAACACATCCTCATGCTAATGTCGATGTTCTGAGGTGGATGCTTGGATGGCCTTTTACTGGATGTGGCATATTAAAAACAGCATGTCTGTGGATGCGTGTAAGTAGTTACGTGTATGTGTGTGCATGTTTGTGTGTATGTATGTGTGTGTGTAGGAGGGTGTGAACTACGGTGTAAGAGTCGGGCTACCATATATGCTAGCATTACACTGGGTAGTATAATGCCTCCATCTGGTCTGTCTGTGGAGATTGCTGGACAGCAGATGGCAACACGGTGTCACAGATGTAGAAACTCTCTCACAGACCGCGATAGTAAGCATCCCCACGATGCTGTGCAGATCGCATCTCAAAGGGACAGAGTGTGTTGTTCGCAGGTCAAAGCAGCGAATTCAAATCACAATATTATGTGACGAGCTTTATTGAGACAACTCGAGGTGGTCTGAAATTGGTAGACAATAGCACATGTAAAATATAAAATAAAGAACTATAGCATTTACTTGAAAATTGGGAGAATATTGCTGCTCATCGCTCCGGTCTGGGTCGTCAAATTTGTGCTGGGTCGGTGGATTTGGTACCATTTAGAATAAATGTAGTTACAAAAGTGGCTGTCAAACGGCCCTCAACGTGGAGTTATATCAACAGTCAGCATGACTCTGTCTTTAATGTAATTAACATCTTCAGACTCAGACAACGCTAATCATCATCATCATCTGTCATCAGATATGCCTATAGATGAGTATAGTAATTATTCGCCATCTCAGACTATCATTACAGTCTTGATCCAGGCCTTTGCTCTTGTCTCGATTACACCATATCCCACGCTATCATCTTATTTTTCTCTTTGTATTTTTATTGCTCTGTTCCCATAAAGCTAACCAGTTGTCAACACGTTTTAAAGTTTATATAGCAGCATATCGTGCCCAAAAATGTTGACTGTCTGTGTATACTGCCTCTAATCCTTTCACGATATCTCTTGTTTCTTGCTATCTCATTCAATTTCTGTCTGCCCGTGGTATTCTTTGCGTTCACAGAAGTATGCATTTTACATTGTCCGTTTGTTGCATTGTTTTCTGGGCGGCAGAAAACCCCGTTTGTGTTTCTATACACAAAGAGTAAGAAAGTTCATTGCTCTTCTTGCAGCCTGCGAGTACAATGGCACCTGTCACTCTGTGGGCTCCAGCTTCGACGACGAGTGTACCACCTACGGTTGCAGCAATACGACGAAGTCACCAGAAGGCTACACAATCTACCAGACATTTATAACCAAGACTCGTAGGTTCTGTTTGTGTCTGTCTTTCTTCTCAAAGTGAATAAGGTCGGATACATAAGCAGTACACTTACCATCCCACACGGTAGTCGGGATTTGGCTATGATTGTAGCCTTTTGGGGTCGATAGAGAATCATATAATATACACCAGAAAGTTCGTTGAGAAAAACCGCAGCAAGTAGTAGCAATGTGTGGGGCGTTCAATGAAGAGGAATAAGTTGGAAAACTTGGTGACAGCTGGCAGAACAGATGGCAAAAGTTACGGGCAATGTGGTGGGCTTTCTATGAACAGGAATAAGTTGGAAAACTTGGTGACAACTGGCAGAATTGATGGCAAAAGGTAGAAGCAATTTCCGGGGAGTTCAATGAAGACGAATTAACTAGAAATTATTGGTGACAACTGGCATAATTCTACGATAATCGGCTGGCAAAGATTAGTTTCATCTTCGTACCAGGGCATGCGGGTGTACAAGGGAATGAGCAGGCTGACAGGCTTGCAGGTAGGGCTGCTATGGAAATCGGACGAGCCATGGACCAGGCAGACATTCTGAATGCTCTACAAGACGTAAGTCGTTTACGAGACCCAAGCAATGTCTGGGAATCTACAACCATGGTCAGGCTGCGAGAACAGCAAGTTGAAAGAAGTGTGGCCAAACAAAAACACTATGCAGGAAGCCAAAGAAGAGTAATAAAAGAACACAGAACTGGTGTCGTGAGCTGCTACACGCTGCGGGATTTGCTGAAAAGTCGATCCGAGCACCTATGGACTCAATGGTTCGATGTGCAATGAGGATGATCTGTCGACTAACTAACTAATTAACTAACTGGCATAATTGATGGGAGAAGATCAAAGGGAAGGCAGAGAGATAACCACGTGGATGAGATCGACGTGGCCTTTGTGACATGAGCTCGTGAACTCAAATTGCGCTGATTTCGGGGTAATGGTGTCAACCACTATATCAGTCAGGAGGCCTAATACGTTGCCTTCTTGTCCTTGATTTGGGGACGTAAATTACTAGAAACTTAGAAGTCGGAGTAGGTGCGCCTGATACCGTGGGGCACTTGTCATAGGGAAAGCGAATCCACACGTAAAATGCAGTACAGTGCACTCCCTGGTAGTGGCAAATGCTCGAAATATTAGTACGTGCATAGACTACTCTCGAGTGCAAAGCGAGCGGGACAAACACCTTGATGTTTGGTCACGGACTAGAACAAAGAGCTGCTCCTATACTCTGGTGATAGTGTGCGATGGTCGACTAGAACAAGAGCTGCTCCTATACTCTGGTGATAGTGTAAGATGGTCGACTAGAACAAAGAAATGCTCCAATACTCTGGTGATATTGTCAGATGGTCGACCAGAACCACTCAGGCTTATCGGCAAGGCACATAATGAGGGAGAGGAGGGCCGCCGGAACCAAGTGGCTCGCATGATGGACTGCCGGCGCAGGGTCGCGTCTTCGCAGTCCCGTGTAGCTATGAACAATGTTGCATATTAAAACCTTCTCCATCTGCAGCCTACATTTAATACCAACACACTTTAAGACAGGGAACGCCAGCCAGTGTAAGATTGACCACATCACTTAGCGAGAGCCGATTGGCTCGTAAATATATCAGGGGGCAGTGCTCTATGCCAAATACGCCTCAATATGTTAATGGCCTTTTTACTTGACTGTAGCTTTATTTACTTTACTATTGTTTACTTATATTTACTTCAGTTGTCTTTACTTTACTTTACTTTACTTTACTTTACTTTACTTTACTTCATTTTACTTTACTTTACTTTACTTTACTTTACTTTACTTTACTTTACTTTACTTTTCATTACTTTAATTAACTATGCCGTCTCTTTTGCGAAATGATCTTGAGTGCAATTCGTAATCCCACATATTGCGTTTGAAACACAGTCCCAGGCGATTTGGAATTAGACCGCCTTACGTTGGTTTTCATACAATGCTGTATGAGCCGGTCGTTCAAACAGCAATAACAAAGTACTAAACGTAAATCTGGCCATGAAACCACAAACAGAAAAACAATACTGGGGTTGATTGCGACCTCATGTAACGTATATGCAACACATGTTTATTTCAGTTACTTGTATTTCGATTACATTAATTTATTTACCTTTAATGTACTTTAATTTTCTTCACTTAATTGTTCTGTCAATCCTCTGTGGAAGAATCAGAAGGAACAGGAGAAGAAGAAGGAGGAGGAAGAGGAGTAGAAGTTCAAGAAAATGGAGATGGAAGAGGCGAAGAAAACCTACATTTGTACAATATCTGATTGCCTCTGACAGGCTGTCAAGACGCCAACGGCGTGTGCCGTGACCCAGGAAGCACATTCCCTTACGAGATCGATGACAAGGTGTACAAGAACTGTACCTGCACTGTTTCCTCCAGTAACGATCAAGTCAGCTACAGTTGTCGTACTTAATACTACCACAAGCTTAGTCAGGGAGTTTCTTTCAGGCAACGCTTTCAGTGGAAACCCAAACGTCATGTCTTAGAAGAGTGTGAAATACAGCACATTTATATGTAATTTCGTTTTTGTTTTTGACATTCTAAATCAGCGTTTACTAGCAGGTCTTTTGCGAAATGTGGCTCTTGTTACTGACGGCCGATTAAAGGATCTCGATCTCTCGCCATTTCTCAAGCTCCATGCTCGTTGGGAAGAGGAGTCGCGTTAGAGAATACTGAAATAACTTTGTCTAGAAAAAGCGCAAAAAGGCCAATATATGTTGGTGTTTATTGCAGCGTCCTGTAAATAGCATGCAACTGACATGTTCCTGTCCAAGGTTTCTGCGATGTCCTCTGTCCATCTTTGTACTGGTGGGCCCATCCCTCTCCCTCCAGGAACCATCGCTTCCATGATTGATCATCCCAAGCAACTGACCTTGAATTTGACCAAAGTCATTTAGCTCAGAGATTATATTTATGAGTCATTTTTCCCAAAAGACATACACAAATTCAAAATACGCGCTTTCTAAATGCGCATTCTAAATACACGCATTCTAGATACACGCATTCTAAATAACACACATTCTAAATACACGCTTTTAAACTACACACATTCTAAATACACGCATTCTAAATAAGCGCATTTTAAATACACACATTTTATATGTATATTTTAATACACGTATTCTAAATACACACACATTTAAATACACCCCATTCCAGTCATATATCCGATCCATTTAATTCTTTGGTTTTCTATAAAGTCAGCCATTAGTATTATCCTCACACCGTTCTTATTTTCTCATTTTCCCCATATCTCTCTCTCTCTCTCTCTCTTTCTCTCTCTCTCTTTCTCTCTCTCTCTCTCTCTCTCTCTCTCTCTCTCTCTCTCTCTCATCTTGTTTTCCTAGTGGCGTTTCTTATGTATCTCATCTCGTCTATCTTTTTCTTTGACTGTCCATGTCTGGCAATGGTAAAAGGGGGCTGGACGGAATAAAGAATTCCAAAAGCTGTCGTGGATTAATTCACAGACATATGATTACCTACTTCAGGTGGAGCCACGGTTAAATGGTGGAGAGCTTGCTTGCGACCTAGTTAGCTATCTTCAGCAGGATCCTACATTTTTCGACCAGTATGTCGAAAGAATCCTGAAGAATGGTAAATCACCAGGATGCGATGAGATACCAGCTGAGCTAATTAAAGCTAATTGTATATGGCCAAAAGTTTGGAAGTGAACTATCTTCATTCCAATACCAAAAAAAGGGCAACCTGAAATTATGCACCAACTATATAACTGTTGCCCTGATCAGTCATGCAAGTAAAATTCTACTAAAAATCATAAGGAGAAGACTTCGTAAGAAAATGGAAGAAGAAATTAACGTGGTTCAAGCTGGATTTAGACAAGGAAGAGGAACAAGAGATTACATTCTCAATATACGTTTAATAATAGAAAAGTGCAGAGAGTTTAATGTAAACCTATTCTCATGTTTTGTGGATTATTCAAAGGCATTTGCCTGTGTACAACATCAGAAACATTAGGAAATCATGAGGAATATGGGCTTTCCACCACAAGTAATATAACTCATAAGAATGCTCTATCTAAACCAACAAGCAGCGGTTAGAATAGATGGCGAGACATCAGATTGGTTTGACATCAAGCAAGGAGTCCGTCAGGGCTGCGTGCTGTCCCCCTATTTGTTTAACCTGTACGCCGAAAATATAATGAGAAATGTAAGAGATGATATAAACAGGGATAATGCCCTAAATATCGGTGGTCATGACATACCGGAGATTCCGTATGCTGATGATACAGTATTGCTATCCACAACACAGAATGGTATAGAAAACCTAATAGCCTCAACCCAATTGAATCGTGAAAATCACAACTTGTATCTTAACATTGCAAAAACAAAGATAATGCATACAGATAAAACCACTATGGAGAAAGAAATATATGTTAATGAGGAAAAATTGGAGGTGGTGGAAAATGTTGAATATCTTGGGTCACTGATTACCAACAACGGTGACACAATGAAAGAAATTAAACGACGACTATGAATTGCTCTTCGAAGAGTAAAACAACTGGATACATTTTGGAACGGGACAGACAGAACTACAAAAATTAGACTTTTAAGGGCATACATCTTTCCCATTGCAACATTCGCCTGTGAGACCTTGACACTTTCTATCCAAGCTAAGCAACGCATAAATGCCTTTGAATGTTATAGACGAGTTCTAAGAATATCTTGGGCAAAGAAAAGAACAAATGCATCCATACCTCAAGAACTTAATATTGAAGAAGGTTGGCAATTAAAAACGATAAAGCAAAGAAAATTGAAATATTTTGGTCATTGATACGTTCTGAAAGTTTGGAGAGAACAATAATGGAAGGGTATATGCCTGAGAAGAGAGGAAGAGGAAGGCCAAAGAGAAGATGGGTGCAGGATGTGGCGGATGATCTCCAGATGGGTGTATCCGACGCGGGACATCTTGCTTATGATTGAGGTTTTCCGGAAGCTTGTTATGGGAGCGAGGTTCTGCAAAGGACATGCTACTGAATGGTTGAATGTCGAAAGAGCTAGGATCTATGTCTTGGGGCTAGTCAAACGCAATTTCACAATTCCCAGAAATACCCAACTGAAGGTTGAAATCAGCTGCTGGCCATTTGCCAGCAGATCAATTTGTGTTGATTTCGACGGTGTGAGGCATCGGTTGTTCATAAAACAATGACAAACTACCGAATTTCCTATTAAATCACAGTATAATTGCTGGGGCTAACTACAATGCGCTGTAAAGGCCAGGCAACAAACTTTTATTTGTCGAGAGAAGAGGCAGGAATATAACAAAACAACTCTGGACAGTAGCACTGGGTATATAACTGCAAGTTGCATGGGGAACTGGTGAGGGATCAAGAGCCTTGCCTCCGAGCCGTAATGAGAGCGACAGTAGCCAAAAGATCTGCTGTAGAATGTGTATAGTGAATTCTTGAACATCAATACATTTGTGATTGCTATTTTTTTTTCTCCCCTCCCCACCCACCCTGAAAACATATGTTAAATTCAACTCTCGGAGTTATAAAAGCAATAAAAAGACGTTGGATTCTGCGAAGTAGTGTGTTATTGGTGTGTTCTTTCTTGTTAAATAATCTAGTTGTTGTCGTCGTCGTCGTCGCTGTTACAGTTGTTGTTGTTGTTGATGATGTTGTTGTAGTTGTATTAGTTAAGGTAGTAGCTTTTTCTGTTGGTGTTTGTTGTTATTTTTGTTACAGTTGTTGTTCTTGTTGTAGATGATGATGTTGTTGTTCTATTTGTTAAGATAGCAACTTTTGCAGTTGTTGTTTGTAGTTGCTGTCGTTACAGTTGTTGTTGTTTATATAGATACTGTTGTTGTTGTTCTACTAGTTAAGGTAGTAACGTATGTTGCTGTTGTTTGCTAGGTGATGATGTTGTTGTATTAGATAAGGTAGTAGCTTTTCATGTTGTAGTTTGTTGTTGTTATTTGTTGTCGTTTGCTGTTGCTGCTGCTGTTGTTGTAGTTGGCGTTATTGTTGTAGGTGTAATAGTAGAAGTAACATGTATTATTGTTGTAGTTGTTAATGTTGTAGTTATTCTTTTTCTGTTGTTGTTTATTTTTCTTCTTGTTGCTGTTGATTTTGTTTTGTTTCTGCAGGTGTTTATATTGTTGTTGCAGTTGCATTTGTAATTAAATTGTTTGTGGTCATTGTTGCCGTTGCTTTAGTTGTTGTTATATTTATGGTTGCTATAAGTGTTGCTATAATTGTTGATGTTGTTGTTAGAGATGTTATATGTACTATAATTGTTGTATTGTGTTGCTTTTGTTGTTGTTGTTGTTGTTGTTGTTGTTGTTGTTGTTGTTGTTGTTGTTGTTGTTGTTGTTGTTGTTGTTGTTGTTGTTGTTGTTGTTGTTGTTGTTGTTGTTGTTGTTGTTGTTGTTGTTGTTGTTGTTGTTGTTGTTGTGCATTCGCAACCATTCACATTATGCCATCTGATACAATTTGATGAATTGATTTCACCAAAAGAAACCTGCAGTACTCTCGTTCCGAGCATGCTGGCAAGCTGTTCTCCCGGGGAGACCTGGAAATGGGCAATGATTGCCAACCATTATTTCGAAATTATTGTGGCTCTTGTGCAGTCTTGCAGCGTGTAAAGGCTGAGTCCCTGACAGCCTTCATCACAGTGGAAACAACGGCCAATCACCATTTATTTACTCAGGCTAGTGCCTGCCCAGGATTTGCCATAGACTAGTTCCTGCCCAGGATTTCTCATAGACTAGTGCCTGCCTAGGATATTCCATAGACTAGTGCCTGCCCAGGATTTTCCATAGACTAGTGCCTGCCACAATTTCCCATAGACTAGTGCCTGCCCAGGATTTCCCATAGACTAGTGTCTGCCGAGGATTTCCCATAGACTAATGCCTGCCTGGGATTTCCTATAGACTAGTGCCTGCATAAGATTTCCCATAGACTAGTGTATGCTGTTCCATAGACTAGTATCCGCGCAGAATGTCCCTGAGACTAGAGTCTGCCGAGAAACTTTCACAGACAAGGGAATGTCCAGTATTTCTCATAGACATTTATCAGCCCTGGATGTCCCAGAGACTAGTATCAGCCGAGTATTTCCCAAAGACTATTGTTTCCCCAAGATCTCAAATATAATAGTGTCTGTCCAGTATGCCCTACAAACAAGTATCTACCCAGGATGCCCCATAGTCAAGTGTCTGAAAAGTATTTCCCTTAGACTATCGTCTGCCGAGTATTACTTACAGACTAGTGTCTTCCGAGTATTTCACATAGACTAGCCATAGACTATTTCTCACAGTGGGGGTACTCGATGAGCCAAATTCTAAATGGTTTCTCTACAAAGGTTCTGCGAGAATAAATACTTATGCCTCTAGACAAAACTTGTTGTTACTAACCTGTATCTTTTGTAGGGAGATATACTTTATAGAACTTCACTCATTGGAGCTTCTGTAATTATCTATAAACCCACAAAAAAACCTCACAAAGTTCAAGATAAAGGAGGAGGAAGAGGCGAATAATACATACATTTCCATAATGTCTGATTTCCTCTCACAGGCTGTCAAGATAACACCTACATTTCCATAATGTCTGATTTCCTCTCACAGGCTGTCAAGATAACACCTACATTTCCATAATGTCTGATTTCCTCTCACAGGCTGTCAAGATAACACCTACATTTCCATAATGTCTGATTTCCTCTCACAGGCTGTCAAGATAACACCTACATTTCCATAATGTCTGATTTCCTCTCACAGGCTGTCAAGATAACACCTACATTTCCATAATGTCTGATTTCCTTTCACAGGCTGTCAAGATAACACCTACATTTCCATAATGTCTGATTTCCTCTCACAGGCTGTCAAGATAACACCTACATTTCCATAATGTCTGATTTCCTTTCACAGGCTGTCAAGATAACACCTACATTTCCATAATGTCTGATTTCCTTTCACAGGCTGTCAAGATAACACCTACATTTCCATAATGTCTGATTTCCTTTCACAGGCTGTCAAGATAACACCTACATTTCCATAATGTCTGATTTCCTTTCACAGGCTGTCAAGATAACACCTACATTTCCATAATGTCTGATTTCCTTTCACAGGCTGTCAAGATAACACCTACATTTCCATAATGTCTGATTTCCTTTCACAGGTTGTCAAGACGCGTTCGGCGTGTGCTGGGACCCGGGCAGCAAATTTACTTATACTTTCAAAGGCCAGCTGTACCAGACATGTACATGCACAGTTTCAACCAGTAACGGTCAAGTAAGATACAGTTGTGCTCTGCAATAATACCACAAGATTAGTCAGGGAGTTTCTTCCAGGCAACGCTTTCAGTGGAAATCCAAACGTCATGTCTTAGAAGAGTGTGAAACGCTGGGCACACGACATGAAAGTAGCACTGGGTATATAACAGCAAATTGCATGGTGAACTGGTGAGGGATCAGGAGCCTTGCCTCCGAGCCGTATTGAGAGCGACGGTCGGCAAAAGATCTGCCACAGAATTTCTCTAGTGAATTCTTAAACATCAATACATTTGTGATTAATATATATTTTTTTCTCCCCCACCACTCACCCCGAAAACGTATATTAGGTTAAACTCTGGGCGTTATAGAAGCAATAAAAAGACGTTGGATTCTGCAAAGCAGTGTGTTATTGATGTATTCTTTCTGGTTAAATAATCTAGTTGTTGTCGTCCTCTTCATTGTCGTTACAGTTGTTGTTGTTGATGATGGTGTTGTAGTTGTATTAGTTAAAGTTGTAGCTTTTGTTGTTGTTATTTGTTGTTTTTGCTGTCGTCATTGTTAAGTTGGTGTTCTTGTTGTCGATGATGATGTTCTTGTTGTATTAGTTAAGTTAGAAACTTTTGCAGCTATTGTTTGTCGTTGTTGTCGTTACAGTTGTTGTATTAGTTAAGGTAGAAACTTTTGCAGTTGTTTTTAGTTGTATTAGTTAAGGGAGAAACTGTTGCTGTTGTTATATGCTGCTGTTGTCGTTACACGTGTTGTTGTTCATGTAGATATTGTTGTTGTTGTTGTACTAGTTGTAGCAGAAAGGGTGGGCTTGGTTGCCTTATGCTACCGTTGATTATCAGGATAGTGTCAGGCAAAGACCATGATGGATGTTCTACCGACCCCACGGTTTCCTGAGCTATGTATCCACACAATCTCCTCTAACTAATAACATCTTTAGAAGGCAAAGAATCGCACCCTTGTAGAAATAATTCCATACATATAATGTATCAGGCAACAGTTACAGGACGAGGACACCTAGAGAAAAAGAATGGGAATAGATACATGTAACATCCAGTCCATCTTTCAAGTCAATCTGACTGTGGCAAAGGTATCATCATATGGCTAGCCCGTCAAGATCCGTGCGTCTGGAGTCAGCAGCCGTATCACCTGATTTCCACTGGAGTCTTCCTTCAGCTGTACACTGGACTATAGGCAGTATTCTTCAGCAACACGAGACTATCCAGAATAATGTGTTGAAAAATTTCACACTAGTCATCGAATGAAGATATACAAAACGTTTACGATGAAGTTGAAATGGCAATAGCCCAAATTGGATCACAAGAAATAAAAATAATACTGGGGGATTTTAATGCAAAAGTAGGAAAGAGAAAAATAGAGGATATAGTGGGGAATTACGGTTTAGGTACAAGAAATGAAAGAGGAGAGAAACTAATAGAATGGGCAAATATTAATGATATGATAATTGGAAACACATGGTTTAAACACCATAAAAGACGACTATACACATGGAAAAGCCCTGATATGAAAATACGCAACCAAATTGATTACATACTTATTAATAAAAGATTTAGAAATGCATTAATTAATGTAAAGACAATGCCTGGTGCTGACGGTAATAGTGATCATGTACCACTATGTGGACAAATAAAAGTAAGATTAAAGAGAGGGGATAAAATAGTTAAAAACTTGAGACTTAATAAAGAGGTTCTGAAAGTAGATAAAGAAATTCAAGAACAATACAGAGTGACTGTGAAAAATAGGTACAATGCAATAGCTAAAATACAGAGTATAGATGAACAATGGGAAATGTTAAGGGACTCCATTCATCAAACTAGCAAAGAAATATTACCGGAGAGAAGCCAAAAAGCTAAGAAAAAATGGATGAATGAAGAAATCTTAAGGCTGATGGACAAAAGGAAACAGAATAAAAATGACAAACAAGAGTATGTTAAGATAAATAAAGAAATAAGAGATAAATATGTGAAGGCAAAAGAAAGTTGGTTAAACGAGCAATGCAGAAAAATTAAATTAAATTCCATTAAAGATCAAAAACGTATGCACAGACAAATCAGTGAGCTCACAGGAAGAAAAATAAGAATAAATACAGGGTGTTTGAAATCAAAAACAGGACAGATTTTATTGGAGGAAGGTGCTATAATGAAGAGGTGGAATGAGTATATAAGAGAATTATATAATGGAGAAAGGGAAGAATTAACAGAAGATTGTAACTTAGAAGGTCCACCTATTCTAAAAGAAGTCGCTGACGCTTTGAAACATATGAAGAAAGGAAAAACAGCTGGGCCAGATGAAATCACAGTAGAAGAATTAGAAGTATTGGGAGAATTTGGGGTAGATATATTAACCAAAATGCTGAATGATATTTACAGCAGTGGATATTTACCCAGTGATATGCTGAAATCTGTATTTATAGCTATACCAAAGAGACCAGGAGCACTTGAATGCGAAGATTTTCTTACAATTAACCTCATAAACCATGTCACTAAGCTTCTACTCAGAATTACAATGAGAAGAACAAGAAAGAAAATAAAAATAGAAATTAGTGAAGAACAGTATGGTTTTATGGAAGGAAAGGGTACAAACAATGCAATATATATATTACGAACACTAATAGAAAGATCAATAGAGAAACAGAGAGACATATATTTATTTTTCATAGATTATACTAAGGCATTTGATAAAGTAAAACATGATGAGCTGATTAAAATGTTGGAAGATATCAACATTGATGGGAAAGATTTAAGAATAATAAAGAATATATACTGGAACCAAGTAGCAGCAATTAAAATGGGAAATAAAGAGGGTAGTTACGAACAGATAAAGCTAGGAGTACGACAGGGGTGTGTCTTGTCACCCGATCTCTTCTCCCTGTATAGCGAAGTAATAATGAGAGAGATCAAAGAGAAGCCAGGAATACTAATCGGAGGATATAATATAAACAATATACGCTATGCAGATGACACAGTATTGGTAGCGGATAATGCAATAGACCTACAACAATTGTTGGACAGTGTAGTAACAGATAGTGCACAGAAAGGACTGTCCTTGAATATCAAGAAAACAGTAACAATGGTGATATCAAAGAAAATGGGGACACCAAAATGTGACATAGAAATAGAAGGGGAAATTCTCAACCAAGTGGATAAATTTAAATACCTAGGGGCACTTATAACATCAGATGGAAGATGTACAAAAGAGATTAAGAGCAGAATAGGGCAGGCAAAGACAGCATTTCAGAAAATGAAGAGTATCTTATGTAATAAGACGCTATCAATGAATGTAAGAAAGAGAGTACTAAAATGCTATATAGAACCAGTTTTGCTGTATGGCAGTGAATCTTGGAATGTAAATGAACAAATTAGGAAGAACTTAGAAGCAACAGAGATGTGGTTTTTAAGACGAATGTTGCGAATTCCTTGGACTGCCAGAGTAACTAACAACGATTGCCTGAAAGAGGCTAATGAAACTAGAACACTATATACAACAATAATAAAGAGACAAACAGCTTTCTTTGGTCATGTGATGAGAAGAGAGGCATTAGAGAACATCGTGACAACTGGAAAGATCGAGGGGAAGAGAGGCAGAGGCAGACCAAGAGAAATTATGCTGGACGGACTGAGACGGTGGCATGGAGGAATATCATCTGCAGAGTTGATCCAGAACACCAAAGACCGAGATCTGTGGAGAGCCATGAACGCCTACGCCAGCCGGCACGGCACTTGATGATGATGAGTCATCGAAGAATCTTCAATATCAATAGTCTCCGGATGGAACTACTAAACTCTGTGGTCGAACTTTCGGGGCCCTTCGGCCTCATATATGGAACCCATCATAGACTAATGGTTGATTTACTATAGATCTCTAGATGTCTATTAGTGTCTGCCTCAAAAGCAAGCGCTCAATCGCATGCGCGATAATTTAGATGCACTGTCACTACTGGAAAGTATCACATCAGCGTTGTTAGATTGTCATTCTTCACAACCCCGTTCAGGATTACTAATGACAACCTAAATTCGGCGAAGTACATTATATTAGCTACTGTGGCCATGCTGGTGGGTCTTTGAAACTGATAGGTTTCAGGTCAAATCGAGAATGTTATCTCCACATGTGATAGACGTTCATAAATAGTAGGGTATTACTTGTCTCGCTTTAGAGGAGTGATGTACCATCGTTGAAAATTCTGTTTTCTTCAGCTGTCAACCACCAAAAAGGAGACCCTGAAAACAGACAACCTAGTGAAAGTGACCGGCTTTACTCCCATTCGCATATAACAAGAAACATGGCAGGCCTGCCATCAGAAAATAATATCATCAATATGCATAGATTACCGGATCCTGAAAGGTATGGCTGGAAGACTTGAACAGGCTAGAACATCATCTATCATTAAACCCAAGTGAACAGCACCGTCTTGAAAGAACATGGTCTTAGATTGTACAGATCTCGTCGACGAGGCAGACTTTTGACATCTGGATCCCTTTCATGCAAGAACCCATTCTTTCTCATTCACACTTGTCTTTTGTCCAAAAATAAATTTTTAAGGTCTCATGGTGGTTGGAACTCTAGACGTCCTTCCGACGCCTGTTGTAGTTCTATAACACAACCCTGTTCGATGTTCTGCTGAAGAGGTGCAACTTTCACCATAGAAGAACCTCTTTCAATATGATAACAATGTTCCCCTCTCTATCGGTGATCACCATCATGTCGAAGAGAAAGTGTGTTGGATGATACATGTTTCATTTCCCCATGTAGAAGGTGGTGGGTTATTTCAGATCCCGTTAATTAACCCCTCACTTAAGAGTTTACTATAACTTGAACAACTATTCGGCTACTAGGGAGCTGTGTTCGAATACGTATAAAGTAGTCAGAATCCCTTCATTAGCCCTTCCCTGAAGAACGAACGAACGAATGGACTTTATTTTCTAAGGGTAACAAATTGGGAACGCAGGCCCGTCTTACATTTGGCCCTTCCAATCACTCATCTTTCGTTCATCAATAGTGCATAGGAAAAATCATTGTCAAATGAATTTTGTAAACATAAACAATGCATATTACTATGTTATGAGATACATCCGCCACCCACCCACACATCCCCCATTCACCCCACATTCCCACCCAACCACACACACAACCCAGACACACATGCATTCCCCACCCATCAACCACATCCCCACACCTACACATTTCCCCACCCACACACACCTCCAAACCACCACACATCCCATCCACCCACACCCCAAGCACAAATACATTCCCCAACCCACACATCCCCCACCCACACACATCCACCCACCTACACACATCTCCCCAACCACTCACATATCCTCCATCCGCCCCATTACCCATCAACAATTACCCACCCACATATCCTCCTTCACCCACACACCTCCAACCACCCAGCAAAACACCCATCCCTCAACCACACATCCCCCACGCACACACACATCTTCTCACCAACTAACATATCCCGCAGCTACCCACACACAAATCTCGCACCCGACCACACCAACTATGTCTCCCCGCACATCTCCTCACACCCCCACCTACAATAACCCTCACTGCCCACACATACAACCTCCATCCAGCCACACAACCCCCAGCCAAGCAGATATATCCCCCACCCACACACATATCCTCAAATCCATCCTCCACACCCATCACGCACCCATCTCCCAAACCACACACATCCCCCACACCCCGACACACATTCACCCACACATCCCTCACCCACACACACTACACAGCCATAAACCCAAACATCCCACACCCACACACATCCCTCTCACACACACACATCCATATGCCCACAACCACCCCCACCTGTACACATCTCCCACCCACAACAGATCCCCACCCACACATATATCCCCCACCCACCCCATAACCCACCAAAAATCATCCCCACATATCCTCCTCCACCCACTCACCCACAACCACCTAGCCAAACACACATCCCCACCCACATACACACACACACACACACACACACACATCTTCCCGCCAACCCATACATCCCGCACGTACACACACACACAAATCCCGCACCCACACACACAATCCCACCCCGCCCACCCACACATCCTGAGTCCAACCACACACACCACGAATCCACCCACACACACATCTCCCACCATCCCCCAACCTACTATTATGACCAAACTCCCACACTTTACACACACATACAGTGACGATTGTCGTGAGCATTCTCGCAAAATTGTAAAGAAATGGAGAAAAATTGTACGTATACATTTTGTAACGTAAACATTAGTGTTGCAATTCAACTCTCTCTCTCTCTCTCTCTCTCTCTCTCTCTCTCTCTCTCTCTCTCTCTCTCTCTCGCTTTCTCTCTCTCTCTCTCTTAGACATACACACACTCTCACACTCATTCACGCTCTCTCTCACTGACACTCACTAACTCTCTCACTCACTCTACAGTAATTAACTAATTTACATGTGTTCATTTTATGCATGTTAAAATCAAGTGACATTCAAAATGATAATATGAAAATGTGAATACACAAAAAAATATGGAAAAGCATGTTAGATGACATGCTTGCGTTCAACTCTCTCTCTCTCTCTCTCTGTCTCTCTCTGTCTCTGTCTCTCTCTCTCTCTCTCTCTCTCTCTCTCTCTCTCCCTCTTCTCTCTCTCACACACGTCCACACATCCACACACAACATACACACGCAAATACACACATATACCCACGCACATACACACACCTACACACATCCCCACCAGCATACACATACTTACGCAAACGTACTAAAATAACACATGAATACACACTCCCTCGCATACACTGCATGCATGCACACTTACACACACAAACATACACATACATACTCGAGCGCGCGCACACACACACACATACATACACACATATACACACGCACATACATATAACCACACATGAACGCACACCTTAACATACGTACATATATACACACACAAGCACACACACATACTCTCATGTACACACACATATACACCCATACACACATACAGACATGCACACACATACATCCACACATATAAACCCACACACACACACACACACACACACACACACACACACACACACACACACATAGACACCCATAGACACACCCATCCATCCACACACATACACGCTGATTTACATAATCACTAAAACTTATATGAATAAACTCCCACACTTTTCACACGTACACACTGTCGACTACCGTGAGCATCCTCACAAGAACATTCAAAATTTTGAAAAAAATGGGAAAACATGGAAAATATGGAAAATGGTGATGGAAATATGGTATACATTGTGTAACGTAAACATAAAATAGTGGTCCAATCCAGTAAGATAATTCCTGGAATTGACATAAACATGATGAAATAAGCAGTGCATGTTAAATTCAATTGGCAGTTAAAATGCTAATATGAAAGATAGGGATACAGAAAAAAAATATGGCATAATGATATGCTCCTCCTCCTCTCTCTCTCTCTCTCTCTCTCTCTCTCTCTCTCTCTCTCTCTCTCTCTCTCTCTCTCCCTCCCTCTCTCTCCCCTCTCTTTCTCTCTCTATTTATTTTTGTTTCACGCATACTGGCACACTAACTCTCTCATTGTCTCATTCTCTCCCTCTCTCCCACTAATTATCTATCTTGCTCATGCTTATACGCACTCACTCTCACACTCGCCCTCACTTACACACACATACTCACATATTCACTCTCACTCAATCCTTCACTCACTCTCCCACTTACACTCTCTCTCTCTTACTCTCTCTCTCTCTATTACTCTCTCTCTCTTACTCACACTCACTCGTTCACTCTCTAAACCACACTAAATCACTCTCTTATTCGCACAAACAGACAAGCAAACAGACACACACACTCACTCACTCTCACTCATTCACTTTCTCATGCACTCTCTCCTTCAGCCTCTCTCTCTCTCTCTTACACACTCACTCGCTCTCACACTTACGCACATACACGCATACCCACAAATTCTCTCTCATTCACTCACTCACGCTCCCTTTTATTCACTCACTCACTCGCTAACTCTCTAACTCACACTCTCTCACTAACTTTCTCACTCTATCACACAGACAGGCAGACACACAACACACCCATTCTCTCAGATTCACTCACTCTCTCACTCAATCTCTTACACATACGTCCACATATACTCACTCACTTTTACACTCACTCAGGCACACGTGCATGCATACTCTCTCACTCTCTCTGTCTCATATTAATTATCCCACTTACACTCTTTCTCACTCACTCTCTCACCCACTCTCTCGCTCACACCCACACACAATGAAGAAAGATAGTGAAAAAATGAAGAAGGAAATGTAGAATGAAAGATTCTACACTAATCTACTGGAGCTACATCAGATTAATCATAAAGTAAGACACATATTAAATTTATAGAATAAACAATCTTTCCTCCTCCAGGGGCAATATTATTAGAATATTTACAATAAGGCGATAGTAAAGAATAAAGGCAAGATGCTCATTCGTGAGCTAGAGAATTATATTCGGTACATTACATCACTTATTATAAGTGCAGGGATGAACTCCTATTCTCCTTCTGGAACCTACACAAGTTTAATAGGTCTAGTGCAGGATACTATAGAATTATGGTATAAAAAGCGCGCCTGCTTCCCGGGGAACTTCTTTATATTATATACCTTTGGGCACTTGACAACAATGAGATCTTGCCCGTGCTTGTACTCCACAGGGAACGTCCTCTATACTATCATTGTAAGGGCTTACCCATCAGGGGTATATTCGTATTAAAGCGTAGTTTACTGCGGCGTAACTAAGACCGAATAGAGTAACTTGGGTGAGAATGGTAGAAGCTATCTAACGCTATAGTTTTGTAAATAAACAGGCTTTATAATCAGCGCCAACTTCTCCAAAACAACCGGTCGTTTACCCCTCATTATTTATGCAAGGGTTGACCTACACACGTCAAGTTCAGTGCAAGCTTCGCGCTTTGCTGTTAAATATAATAGTCTGCTTAACACAGTGTGTAAGAAAACATAACAACCAAATACCTTATCTTACGAAACCAACATCTTAATCCAGGAATCTATCAACTGTAGATGTTCTTTGAAACACAAAATCTGGTTCATTAGACGATCGTCTCATGTGTTACTATAGGCCACTTTCCATATCCTCACTATCCAAACCGCTAGAAAAGCACATTCACAAAACACTAGAACTCTTAGTCGCCACA
>OY992888.1:90385902-90388402 GCA_963921405.1 Cepaea hortensis
CTACATTATCTGTATCATATATCATGATCAAGCTGACCTCATTAAATCAGTTGTACCTGATATAATAATGCCTAAAACAATTATAATATATATTGTTGCCATTAATATTATTCCTAATATTATTGTAAATTAATAACCAGCAAGCACTGATTGAGGCCAACACCATTAGTGTACTATTCCTTGTGACTAGACACATAGCAAGTGCATATAAATATATTTGCGAAAGGTGGTACGTAGCATTAAATCACATTCTCTCCCCCGTGCGACAACCACCATGCTTAACTTAAGGCAGAATCTCAGTCGCTGATTCCACCGATAACTTGATACACCTACACAAATATTAATGCCTCCTGTTAACAGCTGTGATGCCAGACTTCACTTACTGCTGAACAACAAATTCCTATACTATATTGAATACTTAATTATATTGTAATGTGCCTTGTCTTTCATTGACTGCAGTCCAAGTGTGTTTACTTTAATCACTCATAGCCACTCCACTAATATTCTGCATATTATTTTCTTCAATAATTCATACAACCAATATTTGCCCAGCTCTTACCACAACAAGCTTCTTGAACTCAATAATTTACCCCGCTGTAAAATAAACCATTAGTTCTGAATAATTATAAAGTATTACTAAGTCCCTGTGTGCCCAATTATCTCCTAACCTGTTAAACATTGTCTGCTCCTTTATCACTAGCCAATATTCCAAATTTACCTTTTAAGTTGCCTCGAGAACAAAGGCTAGATGTTATTTGCTGAGCTGGCCTCCCACGTGTCAATTCTCCAAGTGCTGTTCCTCAATCTCCCACTTTTCAGTCTCATAAAACTTAACACAAGTAGCTTCTAAATTGTTCCTTAATCCTTGTAAATAACTCGTCGAAGTCCAGATCGATCTGCGCCATTTTCTCCAAGAACCGGTAACTCTCATTTGCCATTACCTGGGCATGGTTCCGGAGATAATGGTGATCCCTGTGGTAGGCCAGGATATATTGTTGTTGGTTCCGAAGTCCAACTGCCACATCTAAAAACTACTTTCCGTTGGAAGAGAGCTGCAGCGATCCAACTAAGGAGGAATGGACTTACGTTTAGTTCAAGAAGCTGAAACATTAAAAAATCCAGTGGTACTCTGTTGTATGCGTCCTCAAGATCAATCGCTGCAGCAACGGTTTCAGTGCCTGAGTGGAAACCTTCATAGACATCATGGGCAAAGACTGCTGCATTGGTCCAGGTTTCTCTTTTTGGACGGTACCCACCCAGGGTAGGTGGGAAAACACCTTGCCTCTCTAGTTGGCTTGATATTTTCCTGGCAATTACCTTCTCCAGCAGCTTGCCTATTGTATTCTGCATGGTTATAATTCGATATCCCTGAATTTTCTTGTGGTCTTTGTCAGGCTTCGGCAAGGGAATCAGATAGCTGTGTAACCATTCCTCCTTGATGCTAGCACTCCCTATACTGTTGTTGTACATGTCTGCTAGTTTCTCTAGCTCATTGTCGGTACACCTATTTATGTCGTCGTATCTTATGCCATCAGGACCTGGAGCACTGTTTTTTGATCGTCGAAGCACAGCCTTGATTTCTTGCACTGTCACTGTGTCTTCATCCGAAGTGTTCTGGGCCTTGCATCTGTCTGAGGTGACCTCCTTGGCCAGATTCCGGCCTCCCATGTCTGTCTGGTTGCTCTGCTCAAGGTAGCGTTCAAAGAGGGCTTTGCCCTTGTCCTCGTCAGTCCTCTGCCAGATGAGGTCAGCACCTTGGAAGTCAGAAATGCTCTTATTCTTGAGTACACCACTCATGCTTTTATGTAGTCGCCAGAACAATTTCAGTGACTTGTCTGTGCTTACTCTTTGACACACCTCTGCCCATTTTTCACTTTTAACCACCGTGACCAGTTTTTTGAAATAGCTTACTTTTGTGTGCATCTCTCTTTCTAAGTGCAAGCAGGGACTAGGATGACCAGCTCTGTTCTTCTTGGCATTTTGCCATCTCCTTACAGCACTACGCTTATCCACCCAAGCCTTCTCCACCTCGAAACTCCACCACGGTGGCTGCTCCCAGCTTTTTTTCCTTTTCTTCCTGCCCTGAAACGTTCTGCGCTTGTCACGTCTTATTTTACTCACCACATCTTGCCCTGTACTGTCATACTGGAACGTCTTTACCTTTAGCTTGTGCTGCCTGGTTCTGCCTTTCTCCACCAATATGCTGCATGGGTGGTGGTCGCTGCCATGGTGTCCTAGGACACCCCATCTACACACTGTAGTGAGTGAAGGTGAAACTAGCGCCAGATCAATAGCACTGTCCTCATCGCCTGGACGGCTTGCTGTCCTGGTGACACAGCCACTGTTGATACAAACCAGGTCGATGGTTTCCAGTGCAGTCTCGAGCTCCTCCCCTTGTGTATTGGAGGAAGTGTTTCCCCATGATCTGCCTTTAGCGTTGAAGTCACCACAGAAAATAACATTTCTCTCGTGGCCTAATATGCCACTTAAGCACTGCCAC
>OY992888.1:90393402-90410902 GCA_963921405.1 Cepaea hortensis
ATTTTCAAAGGGTAACAAGATGGGCACGCAGGCCCGTCTTACATGCGGACCTTCCAATCACTCATCTTTCGTTCATCAGTGCATAGTGCATTCACATAGGGGAAAAAACATTGTCAAATGAATGTTGTAAACATACAACAAAGCATGTTACCATGTTATGAGACAAATCCCCACCCACCCACCAACCCATCCCCTATCCACTCGCGTGTCCCCCACACTCACATCCACCACCTAACCACACACATACCCACAGACACATACATACCCCATTCCATCCATCCATCTCAACCCAAACATCCCACACCCTTCCCACACATACACCATCTTCCCACCCACCACACATCGCTCCACACACATCCCCCACCCACCCATACACAAACCCAGGCACACATGCATGCATCCACCCATCCTTCACCCACCCACACATCTTCACCTTCACACATCTCCCCACCCACACGCACACATCCTCCACCCATCCCATAACCTATCAATACTCACCACCCACATATCCTCCACCATCCACTCAAACACCCCAACCACTCAGCCAAACACACATCCCCCACACATATCCAATACCCACACACACATATTCCCGCCAACTCACATACCCCACACCTACCCACACACACAAAATCGCACCCACCCACACATCCCCCACTTACACACATCCCACACCCACACAATCTCCCCCACCCACACAATCTCCCCCACCCAAACACACATCAACCATCCACCCCCAACCTACACACACTCACCCTCCCACACATCCTCCACCCACTCAATCGCCAAGCACTCCCACCCCCCCCCCCCCCCTTCCCCCACGGATCTCCAATCCACAATAATAATCTCTTAACTACACAGCTCACCATCCATGCACTCACACACATCCCCACACCCATACACACATCCCCACACCCATACACACATCCCCACCCACCGATACATTTCTCATCCAGAAACACACAACTCCCACCCACACACATCCCACCACCCACATATACCACACCCACACACATCCGCCGCTCACACAAATCCTCACCCATACATTCATCTCTCACACACATCCACCCACTCACGTACTCATCCATCAACCACTCACACCCACACATCACCCACCCACCCATCAACATATACATCTCTCATCTACCCTCCCACCCACTAAAACCAACCAGTCAAACACACATCCCCCATCCTCACATAAATCCTTCATCCACCCGCATATCCAACACCTCCTCCACCCCTCAAACATCTCCCCTCCCAAACAACACGCCACCCATAAACACATCACCTCACTCTTCCCACCAAACACACACGCATCCCTCACATGAATACTCATCACTGCCCACACATATATCACCAACACACACACATCTCCCCACCCACCCACACATCCCCCACCTACAAAAGTCCTCACCACCCACACATACATCCTCCATCCACTCACACTTACCGCATCCAAACTCACACACTCAAACCCATACATATATATCCCATTCACAGACACACATCCACACCCAACCCCTACATCCATCCTCCACACCCATCACACACACGTCGCCCAACCCAAACACATCTCCCACCCACCCATATACTCACCCAAATACACATTGCCTACCCGTATCCCAACCCACCAGCACCCACAGACTTCCAACCATCTCCCCAAATATCCCCACCCATACACATACAACTCACACACACACACACACACACACACACACACACACACACACACACACACATCCCCCACCGACCACACATCCCTTCACCCATCCACACACATCCCCCACACACAAATCCTCCACACATGCATTCCCCACACCCCACACACACAAACACACGCATACCTCACATACACACCCACGCACATCCTCACATCTAGGCACATACATGATGCCTCACATGATCACTGAAACTATTAAGAACAAACTTCCACACTTTACACACAGTTGAAACACTGACGATTGTCGTGAGCATTCTCAAAAAAATTGAAAGAAATGGAGAAAACATTTTACATATACATTGTGTAGCGTAAAAATTAGTGATGCAAGTCAACTCTCTCTCTCTTTTCTCTATCTCACACACACACTATCTCTCTCTCTCCCTCTCTCCCTCTCTCTCTCTCTCTCTCTCTCTGTCTCTCTCTCTCTCTGTCTCTCTCTCTTTCTCTCTCTCCCACTCACTAACTCTCTCACTCACATTACAATAATGTTATATTGTAATGATAAAATCAAGTGGCATACAAACATGATAATATGAAAGATGAGAATACACAAAAAAATATGGAATGGCATGTTACAGGACATGCGTGCGCTCAACTCTCTCTCTCTCTCTCTCTCTCTCTCTCTCTCTCTCTCTCTCTCTCTCTCTCTCTCACTCTCTCTCTCTCTCTATCTCTCTTAATTTTTAAGTTACAAAATGTATATGTACAATTTTTCTCAATTTTCTTTACAATTTTGCGACTATGCTCACGAAAATCGTCACTGTATGTGTGTGAAGTGTGGGAGTTTGATCATAATAGTAGGTTGGGGGTGGGGGATGTGTATGTGGGTGGATTCGTGATGTGTGTGGGTGGGCTCAGGATGTGTGGGTGATCGGGGTGGGATTGTGTGGGTGGGTGGGAGATTTGTGTGTGGGTACGTGCGGGATGTATGGGTTTGGGGTGAGATGTGTGTGTGTGTGTGTGTGTGGGTGGGGATGTGTGTTTGGCTAGGTGGTTGTGGGTGAGTGGGTGGAGGATGATTGATGGTGGGTTATGGGTGGGTGGGGGATATATGTGTGGGTGGGGATATGTGGTGTGTGGGAGATTGTGCAGATGGGGGTGGTTGTGGGTTTGGGGATATGTGTGTGGGTGAGGGATATGTATGGGTGTGGGATGTTTGGGTGGATGGGTGGGGAGTGTGTGTGTGGGTGAATGTGTGTAGAGGATGTGTGTGGGTTGGGGGAGGGGTGCGTGATGAGTGTGGGTGATGGATTTTGGGATGTATGTATGGGTGGGGGATATGTCTGGCTGGGTTGGGGTGTGTGTGGCTTGATGGAGGATGTATGTGTGGGTAGTGAGAGTGATTGTAGTTGGGGGATGTGTGGATGGGTATAAGATGTGTGGGGAGATGTGTGTTTGGGTGAAGGATGTGTCTTTGGTATGTGTGTGGGTATGGTGTTGTGTGGGAGGGGAGCTGGGTGTGGATAAAGGATGTGTGTGTGGGTGGGTGGGGTGTGGTTGGGTGTGCGGGTGGGTGAAGGATGTGTGTGAGGGTAGGGGATGTGTGTTTATATGGGTGGTTGGGGTGTGTGAGTGTGGGTGGGTAGATAGTAGATGTATGTTTTGATGAGTGGGTGAGGGATGTGTGGGTGTTAGTGGTTGATGGATACGTACGTGTGTCTAGGGATGTGTGAGGGGATGAGTGTATGGGTTAGGGATGTGTGTGGGTTGTGTATGCGTGGATGGGAGGTGTGTGTTTGTGAATGGGGGATGTTTTGGTGGGTGGGGATGTGTGTGAGGGATGTATGTTTGGGTGGGGAGATTGTGCGTGGATGGGGATGTGTGTGTATATGGGTAGGGGTGTGTGGTTAAGGGATGTGTGGCTGGGGGATGTGTGGTTGGGTAGAGGATGTGTGGGTGGGTGATTGTATATGAGTAAGGGTGTGTGGTTAAGGGATGTTTGGTTGGGGGGATGGGTGGGTAGAGGATGTGTGGGTGGGTAGAGGATATGTGGGTGGGTGAGTGTGTGTAGGTTAGGAGATGGTGGGGGATGTTTGTAGGGGTGGGCTCGGGATCTGTGAGTGTTCAGGGGGAGATGGGGGATTATGTGGGTGGGTGCGGAATTTGTGTGTGGGTAGGTGCGGAATATGTGAGTTGACGGGGAGATGTGTGTGTGCGTGGGTGATGTGTGGCTGAGGAATGTGTGTTTGGCTGGGTGGTTGGAGGAGGATATGTGGGTGAGTGATTGTTGGTGGTTAATGGGACGGGTAGAAGATATGTGAGTGGGTGGGGGGATGTGTGTAGGTTGGTGGATGTGTGTGGGTGGGGGATGTGTGGGTTGAGGAATGTATGTGTGCTTGGGGTGTGGGTGGATGGGATGAGTGGTGGGTGAGAGGTGTGTGTGGGTGGGGAGATGTGTAGGTGTAGGGATGAGGTGGATGGGTGGGGAAATGTATGTGTGTGTGTGGGTTATGTGTGTGTTTTAGTGGGGGAGTTGGAGTGAATGGGGGATGTGTGGGTGGGTGGTGGATATGTCTCATAACATAGTAATATGCATTGTTTACGTTTACAACATTCACGTGACAATGTTTTTTCCTATGCACTGTTGATGAAAGAAAGATGAGTGATTGGAAGGGCCGAATGTAAGACAGGCCTGCGAGCCCAATTTGTTACCCTTTGAAAATAAAGTCTGTTCGTTCGTTCGTTCGTTCGTTCGTTCTCTCTCTCTCTATCTCTCTCTCTCTCTCTCTCTCTCTCTCTCTCTCTCTCTCTCTCTCTTTCTCTCCCTCTCTCTCATTATAGTATTTAGTTCGCAACAAGCTTATTTTTGACAGCCAATCAGGATTTCGACCAAAATATTCTTGCCATACGGCCCTAACAAACATGATAGAAAATTGGCATCAGAACATAAACAACAACAGTCTATGTGGAACTGTGTTTATTGATTTCAAGAAAGCATTTGATATGATAGACCATGTTATTTTAATTAAAAAACTTGAGACAATGAAAATTGGCCCTAATGTAGTCACTCTAATACCATCTGTTCTATCAAACAGAAAGCAAGTAGTATCACATAATAAATCTCTGTCTCAAACCACTACCTTCAATATTGGAGTACCGCAAGGCTCTATTCTTGGCCCTCTATTATTTGCCATATATATTAACGATCTATTTGCAGATGACTGTACAGTTTACACAAACGCTGAAAACTGTATTTTACTGGAGTCGTCTTTACAACAAGAATTAAATAATGTAGTTAGGTGGAGCTATTCAAACCGTATGCAAATTAACATCACTAAAACAAAAGCAATGTTATTAACAACCAGACAACGACTTCAAACTCTAAGCTCACACACATCACTTTAACTTCACATCGATAACATGCCAGTAGAAAGTGTAATTGAGCACAAAACATTAGGCCTAATCATCGATAGAAACCTAACCTTTAATTCCCACATTCAAGCGCTCATTAAACAAACAGCGAAAAAAGTCTACCAACTCGCCAAAATTAAAAACTTCCTTGATGAGGACACAAGGAAACTATTCTATACTTCTCATATACAGACACACTTTGACTACTGCTCCAAAATCTGGGACGGTTGTTCTAATTCAAATACCAAGCGACTTTACTCACTCCAGAAACGGGCCATGAGTCTAATTTATAGCAAACATTTATCTGACAATCCTAGCCTGTATAAACGCCTTCAGTTACTACCATTCCGCAAACGCCTGCTTTTCAATAAAGCTAAACTAATTCACAAAATCCTGCATCGGAATGCCCCAAATTACCTTTTGCCATTGTTTAAATATAATGCTAGACACAGTAAACGTTTAAATATACTACACATTCCGAAGCCTAGGATTGACTTATACAAAACAAGCTTAACGTACTCTGCAGCTCAGCTGTGGAACAATCTTCCATAAGAAATCAAAGACATCACCAATCCCTATTCATATAATCGCAAATTATTCGAACACTATCTCAATACGGATTACCTTCCCCCTTAATAATAGAGATAATAATAATAATAATAATAACAAAACCCTAGTATAACAGCCAGTCCCATTTTTGTAGGCCAGTATATTCAACATGGCTAATAACAAGTGTCAGACTTGTTATTATTATAATATTACTGTGTCGTGTAGTTTTGATGTTCGCATTTTGCCCATGCCTTTATAATGCATATCTTTTATATTGTTACTGTTCTTTGTTAGCCTTGAATGATGTGTGAATGAAATAATGTATGAAAGAGAGTGATAGAAGGGCAGAATGTTAGACGGGTCTGCGTGCCCAATTTTTAACCCTTTGAAAATAAAGTTTGTTCGTTCGTTCGTTCGTTCGTTCTCTCTCTCTCTTTCTCTCTCTCTCTCTCTCTCTCTCTCTCTCTCTCTCTCTCTTACACAGGCACACACACACATACACACTCTCACACTCATTAACTCTCTCTCTCTCTCTCTCTCTCTCTCTCTCTTACACAGGCACACACACACATACACACTCTCACACTCATTAACTCTCTCTCTCTCTCTCTCTCTCTCTCTCTCTTACACAGGCACACACACACATACACACTCTCACACTCATTAACTCTCTCTCTCTCTCTCTCTCTCTCTCTCTCTTACACAGGCACACACACACATACACACTCTCACACTCATTAACTCTCTCTCTCTCTCTCTCTCTCTCTCTCTCTCTCTTACACAGGCACACACACACATACACACTCTCACACTCATTAACTCTCTTTCTCTCTCTCTCTCTCTCTCTCTCTCTCTCTCTTACACAGGCACACACACACATACACACTCTCACACTCATTAACTCTCTCTCTCTCTCTCTTACACAGGCACACACACATACACACTCTCACACTCATTAACTCTCTCTCTCTCTCTCTCTCTCTCTCTCTTACACAGGCACACACACACATACACACTCTCACACTCATTAACTCTCTCTCTCTCTCTCTCTCTCTCTCTCTCTCTCTCTCTCTTACACAGGCACACACACACATACACACTCTCACACTCATTAACTCTCTCTCTCTCTCTCTCTCTCTCTCTCTCTCTTACACAGGCACACACACACATACACACTCTCACACTCATTAACTCTCTCTCTCTCTCTCTCTCTCTCTCATACTCCCTAACTCTCTAACTCACTCTAAAGTGATGTACATATGTTCAAATAAATGATAACATCATTTGGCATTCAAAATGATCATATGAACGTGAGAATACACACAAAATATGGAATAGCATGCTACATAACACACGTGCTCTCAAATCCCCCCTCTCTCACTCTCTCTCTCTCTCACTTACTCTTTCTCTCTCTCTCTCTCTCTCTCTCCTCACCAACACACACAGACACTCACAACAATGCACGCACACACACACACACACACACACACTAACGCATCCATTTTCCCACTGTCTTTCTCTCTCGTTCGCTCACTCGCTCTCTCTCTCTCTCTCTCTCTCTCTCTCTCTCTCTCGCTCTCTCTCTCTCTCTCTCTCTAACTCGCAATCACTCTTTCACCCATTAAGTCACTCTCTCCATCTTTCATTCACTCTATATCACACTCTCTTTCACTCTCACTCACACACAGACAGACACACACCCTCACGCTATCAAATTCACACTCCCTCGCATACACACGACAACATATACACATACACACACCAGCATACACACAATATACACACGCAAATACACACATATCCACGCACGCATACACACATACACACATCCACACAAATACACACATACTTACACACACGTACACACTCCATTGCATACACTGCATGCACATGCATGCACGAACATACATATATATATACACGAACATATACATATACACACGCACATACATATAAACACACACATGTACGCATGCATAAACATACTCACTCACAAGCACACACACATATACACACATTTACAAACACTTACACATACACACCCATACGCACATTCAGACATGCACACACATGCACTGACATACACAGATGTAAACACACACATGCACACATATTGACACGCGTACACACACTCACCAATCCACCCACACACTTACTCACACATACACGCTGCCTCACATAATCTTACCCTCTCACTCACACTCCCTCATTTACTCTCTAAACCACACTAACACACTCTCTTACTCTCACACACAGACAAGTACACAGCCACATACACTCATCCACTCTCTCTCTCTCTCTCTCTCTCTCTCTCTCTCACACTCATTCACTTCCCATGCACTCTCTCACTCACCCACTGTCTCTCTCTTACACACTCACTCGATCTCACACTCACTCACACACGCACATACACACATACTCCCAAATTCTCTCCCTCACTCACTAACTCACTCTCCCTTACTCACTCACTCGCTGGATCTCTAACTCACACTCACTCACTCACTTTCTCACTCTCTCACACAGACAGGCAGACACACAACATAACTTCTCTCTAACACTAACTCATTCTCTCACTCAATCTCTCACACATAGGTGCACACAGACATTCACATACACTTTCGTTCACGGAGGCACACGCGCATACTACTCTCTCACGTCATCTGTCTCATACTCACTCTCTCACTCACACTCTTTCTCATTCACTCTCTCACTCACACAGTGAAAAATGATAGTGAAAAAATGATACCAGTAGGTGACTTATGGAGGCATATAGTTGGTATGAAGTAAGTAATGAAAGAGTTTTAGGTTGAATGTGTAGGGACTCATTGGCGTTTTCAGATCAAGTGAGCACCAGAATACGCGAAACTTGTTTTGTATAAGTCCAGTCAAGGCTTTGGAACCTGTAATAAATTTAAGCGCTTACTGTTCATTGCATTAGATTGAATCAACAGTACAAGATACTCTGGGGTATTTTCAGATATACTTTTATTCACTAATTTGGCTTTGTTAAAAAGGAATCGCTTGAGAGAGAGAGAGAGAGAGAGAGAGAGAGAGAGAGAGAGAGAGAGAGAGAGAGAGAGAAAGAGAGAGAGAGAGAGAGAGAGAGAGAGAGAGAGAGAGAGAGAGAGAGAGAGAGAGAGAGAGATTTAATTGAATTAAATTGAAGTTTATTATAAAACAGTTACAAATTTAGACACGTAGGCCCATCTTACATTTGGCCCTTCCAATCACTCCTTCGATCATTAACAGTTCATGATACATTCACATAGGAAAAAAAAAACATTGTCACATGAATGTTGTACGCTTAACAAATGCATATTATCATGTTATGTAACAATCCCCCTCCCACACACACATCTCAAATCGACCCACACACACACACACACATCCCTCACCAACTCACACATCTCCAATGCATACGCACATATCAACCATCCATACCCACACATCCTCCATCCACCGCACATCCCTTCACCCACACACGCATCCCCCACCAACCCAGACATCTCACACCCACCCACACACACACACACACCTCTCACACACATCCCCAGTCAAACACATTTCCAAACGCACTCACACATACCACAACCCACACACACTCACCCACACACACATGCTCCATCCACCCACACAACCCCAGCCACACACACAGACCCCTCCCACTCATACATCCCGCACCAACCCACACATCCATTCCGCACCCACTCAATCATCACCTACTCATACCCATACATCTTCCCATTCACACACACACATCCCACACACACATTTCCCCACCCAATCACACAAATCACAAACGACACATACATCCCAACCCACACATACACATCCCCCAGCCACACACATTCCCCCACTGACACAACATACCCCACACATACACACATACAAACATTCCCCACGCATACACACATTCCCCACACCACCTACATAACGTCCCAATACACCCACCCACACATCCCCCTACCAACACCCAAAAATCCCCCACCCGCAAACACCCACACATACCACTATCCACCAACACCCACACAAGCACACCAACCCAAACACACATCCCCCTACGACACATCCCTCAGCAACACACATATTCCCTACCCACAAACTCCCCATTCATACACACATATCTCCATTAACCCACAAACCTCCCCTCCCACCCACTCGTCTCCGCACCCACCCACACATCTCCAACACACACACACACATCTCACACACACATTCACGCATCTACAAACAACACATGCACTCCCCATCCACACATTCACCCACTCACACATACACCCCGACCCACACACACACTTATCCCTCACCCACACTCACCTCCCCCTACGCATATACATCATCCACACCAATCCCCCAGCCCATACACAATCCCCACACACCCTACACACATCCCCAAGCACCCATCCACATACCCAACCCCACATCCACACACCCCCTCCCTCCAATACCCACCCACTCATACACACATCCTTCACCAACGCACACATCCCCCACGACACACACATATCCCAGCCTAGATGCATCCCTCATTCACACACATATCCCCCCACCCACCCACACATCTCCCCACCAACACACATCTTCAAACACCCACATACACACATCCCCCACACACATACACCCACCCACAAACCCATCCCCTAACCCAAACACAATCCTCACTTCTAGACATATACATAATGCATCAAATAATTACTGAAGCTAATGTAAACAAACTCCCACACTTTACACACACATATACATTGATGATTATCGTGAGCTTTCCCACAAAAATGTAAAATATGGAGAACAAATGGAAACAAGAGAGAGAAAGAGAGAGAGAGAGAGAGAGAGAGAGAGAGAGAGAGAGAAAGAGAGAGAGACAGAGAGACAGAGAGACACACACAGAGAGAGAGAGAGAGAGAGAGAGAGAGAGAGAGAGAGAGAGAGAGAGAGGTTTAATTGAATTAAATTGAACTTTATTATAAAACAGTTACAAATTTAGACACGTAGGCCCATCTTACATTTGGCACTTCCAATCACTCCTTCGACCATTAACAGTGCATGATACATTCACATAGGGAAAAAAAAAACATTGTCACATGAATGTTGTACGCTTAACAAATGCATATTATCATGTTATGTAACAATACCCCTCCTACACACACATCTCATATCGACCCACACACACACACACACACACACACACACATCCCTCACCAACTCACACATCACCAATGCATACGCACATATCAACCACCCATACCCACACATCCTCCATCCACCGCACATCCCTTCACCCACACACGCATCCCCCACCAACCCAGACATCTCACACCCACCCACACACACCCACACACACACACATCTCCCACACACATTCACGAATCTACAAACAACACATGCACTCCCCATCCACACATTAACCCACTCACACTTACACCCCGACCCACACACACACACTTATCCCTCACCCACACTCACCTCCCCCATACGCATATACATCATCCACACCAATCCCCCAGCCCATACACAATCCCCACACACCCTACACACATCCCCAAGCACCCATCCACATACCCAACCCCACATCCACACACCCCCTCCCTCCAATACCCACCCACTCATACACACATCCTTCACCAACGCACACATCCCCCACGACACACACATATCCCAGCCTAGATGCATCCCTCATTCACACACATATCCCCCACCCACCCACACATCTCCCCACCAACACACATCTTCAAACACCCACATACACACATCCCCCACACACATACACCCACCCACAAACTCATCCCCTAACCCAAACACAATCCTCACTTCTAGACATATACATAATGCCTCAAATAATTACTGAAGCTAATGTAAACAAACTCCCACACTTTACACACACATATACATTGATGATTATCGTGAGCTTTCCCACAAAAATGTAAAATATGGAGAACAAATGGAAACAAGAGAGAGAAAGAGAGAGAGAGAGAGAGAGGGAGAGAGAGAGAGAGAGAGAGACAGAGAGACAGAGAGACAGAGAGACAGAGAGACAGAGAGAGAGAGAGAGAGAGAGAGAGAGAGAGAGAGAGAGAGAGAGGTTTAATTGAATTAAATTGAACTTTATTATAAAACAGTTACAAATTTAGACACGTAGGCCCATCTTACATTTGGCCCTTCCAATCACTCCTTCGATCATTAACAGTGCATGATACATTCACATAGGGAAAAAAAAAACATTGTCACATGAATGTTGTACGCTTAACAAATGCATATTATCATGTTATGTAACAATACCCCTCCTACACACACATCTCATATCGACCCACACACACACACATCCCTCACCAACTCACACATCACCAATGCATACGCACATATCAACCACCCATACCCACACATCCTCCATCCACCGCACATCCCTTCACCCACACACGCATCCCCCACCAACCCAGACATCTCACACCCACCCACACACACCCACACACACACACATCTCCCACACACATTCACGAATCTACAAACAACACATGCACTCCCCATCCACACATTAACCCACTCACACATACACCCCGACCCACACACACACTTATCCCTCACCCACACTCACCTCCCCCATACGCATATACATCATGCACACCAATCCCCCAGCCCATACACAATCCCCACACACCCTACACACATCCCCAAGCACCCATCCACATACCCAACCCCACATCCACACACCCCCTCCCTCCAATACCCACCCACTCATACACACATCCTTCACCAACGCACACATCCCCCACGACACACACATATCCCAGCCTAGATGCATCCCTCATTCACACACATATCCCCCCACCCACCCACACATCTCCCCACCAACACACATCTTCAAACACCCACATACACACATCCCCCACACACATACACTCACCCACAAACCCATCCCCTAACCCAAACACAATCCTCACTTCTAGACATATACATAATGCCTCAAATAATTACTGAAGCTAATGTAAACAAACTCCCACACTCTACACACACATATACATTGATGATTATCGTGAGCTTTCCCACAAAAATGTAAAATATGGAGAACAAATGGAAACAAGAGAGAGAGAGAGAGAGAGAGAGAGAGAGAGAGAGAGAGAGAGAGAGAGAGAGAGAGAGAGAGAGAGAGAGAGAGGTTTAATTGAATTAAATTGAACTTTATTATAAAACAGTTACAAATTTAGACACGTAGGCCCATCTTACATTTGGCCCTTCCAATCACTCCTTCGATCATTAACAGTGCATGATACATTCACATAGGGAAAAAAAAAACATTGTCACATGAATGTTGTACGCTTAACAAATGCATATTATCATGTTATGTAACAATACCCCTCCTACACACACATCTCAAATCGACCCACACACACACACACACATCCCTCACCAACTCACACATCACCACTGCATACGCACATATCAACCACCCATACCCACACATCCTCCATCCACCGCGCATCCCTTCACCCACACACGCATCCCCCACCAACCCAGACATCTCAAACCCACCCACACACACCTCTCACCCACATCCCCAGCCAAACACATTTCCAAATTCACTCACACATACCACAACCCACACACACTCACCCACACACACATGCTCCATCCACCCACACAACCCCAGCCACACACACAGACCCCTCCCACTCATACATCCCGCACCAACCCACACATCCATTCCGCACCCACTCAATCATCACCTACTCATATCCATACATCTTCCCATTCACACACACACACATCCCCACACACACATTTTCCCACCCAATCACACAAATCACAAACGACACATACATCCCAACCCACACATACACATCCCCCAGCCACACACATTCCCCCACTGACACAACATACCCCACGCATACACACATTCCCCACGCATACACACATTCCCCACACCCCCTACATAACGTCCCAATACACCCACCCACACATCCCTCTACCAACACCCAAAAATCCCCCACCCGCAAACACCCACACATACCACTATCCACCACCACCCACACAAGCACACCAACCCAAACACACATCCCCCTACGACACATCCCTCAGCAACACACATATTCCCTACCCACAAACTCCCCATTCATACACACATATCTCCACTAACCCACAAACCTCCCCTCCCACCCACTCGTCTCCGCACCCACCCACACAGCTCCCACACACACACACACATCTCCCACACACATTCACGCATCTACAAACAACACATGCACTCCCCATTCACCCACTCACACATACACCCCGACCCACACACACACTTATCCCTCACCCACACTCACCTCCCCCATACGCATATACATCATCCACACCAATCCCCCAGCCCATACACAATCCCCACACACCCTACACACATCCCCAAGCACCCATCCACATACCCAACCCCACATCCACACACCCCCTCCCTCCAATACCCACCCACTCATACACACATCCTTCACCAACGCACACATCCCCCACGACACACACATATCCCAGCCTAGATGCATCCCTCATTCACACACATATCCCCCCACCCACCCACACATCTCCCCACCAACACACATCTTCAAACACCCACATACACACATCCCCCACACACATACACCCACCCACAAACCCATCCCCTAACCCAAACACAATCCTCACTTCTAGACATATACATAATGCCTCAAATAATTACTGAAGCTAATGTAAATAAACTCCCACACTTTACACACACATATACATTGATGATTATCGTGAGCTTTCCCACAAAAATGTAAAATATGGAGAACAAATGGAAACAAGAGAGAGAGAGAGAGAGAGAGAGAGAGAGAGAGAGAGAGAGAGAGAGAGAGAGAGAGAGAGAGAGAGAGAGAGAGAGAGAGAGAGAGAGAGAGTTGTGGTATGTCTTAGTGTATGAACATCGGTATCATTTTTCGTTCTTAAGAATCGAAGCAAGTCAGTTTTAACGAGGCGATGCGTAGACATTTACCAGTATTAACTATACTAGAGTTCAGAGCATGTCATTATGGGTGACGTATACAAGCCATAAATGCCTGTTAGTTCGGGCGGGGGTGTCGATGATTTGTCTGCTGGGTGTGGTGGCGTGTTTGTTTCGGCGTTACGGGGCACTGTATTGCATTGTGTGTGTATCTTTTTTTTTCCACTCATAGTATCAGTATTGTCTATGGGCGGTGCTGTTTTATTTGAAACCATGCAGTGTCAGAGGCCTTGTAGGTAGAAACAACACCTTAATACTGCATTTCTCTTTTGGTGATGTAATTTGAAAACAACCGTTGTTTTTGTTTTAGATGGCATTACAGGTTATAGAGCTTCAAAAAAAAAAACAACCAAATAAAACATATATATATATATTAACATAATAAAACATTATATATATAAAGAAACAAGTGGACGGGAAAATGGACTGGGGTTTACTGCTAATTCTGTAAAGGATATGCAGCTAACTTAACTTTAATTAACAAATAATAAAATATAATAAGCTGAGCCGACAATGGCATGCGCGGTAAGTGGGTTGGGTGGGAAAACACAGGGCTTTCGCTTAGGGGGACAAATCGATTGTACCAAGCAGCGCAAGTGTGAAAGGTTCCATAACAACACAACAGCAGCAAGTGTCTGTCTAGTCTTCTAGTATTCTTCTAGGTCTTCCACACTTCTAATTTTTACGCTACACAATATATGTGTACAATTTATTTCTCCATTTCTTACCATTTTTGCGAGAATGCTCACGACAATCATCAGTGTCTCAACTGTGTGTAAGGTGTGGGAGTTTGTTCTTATTAGTTTCAGTGATCATGTATGTGTGTAGATGTGAAGATGTTTGTGTGGGTGTGTCAAGGTGTTGGTTCTACTAGTGACAGAAGAGGGGCAAGGACTAATAGCACTTAGAGACAGGACCTCTATAAAGGTATAGACAGAATACAGACAGCACCCAGGCTAAGACATACGGACAGTAATTAGACTAGACTCGGGCGGGGACACTAATGTGTTATAGTTAGAATAACAGAGGGACCGACCCGAGAACAGGGGGGGGGGGGGGGCATGAGGTCAGGGGAATACCGTGACCACGTAAACTAGAGTAGAACTTAAAGGGGAATGAGAGCTAGGTAACGAGTGCTGCGTGCAAAGAGAAACGCCACGCAGAGTTGCGAAACCGACGAGGGAGTTTGACCACGTAGGGAAGCGACAACCCGAGCGGCTTCAGACAGGGGACAGACCGGCCTTCCGACTGGACGTAGTGTTGTTCTGAAGCGAATATCTAGTGTAGTGAAGGCATACGATGTTTAGAGAGAGAGAGAGAGAGAGTGACCATGTGTGACAATGTGTATTCATATATTGTGTAACGAGTGATAATTATAATGATGATGTATCAGGCAGATAACGCCTTATGTTGATTGTCAGGCTTGCCTGAAAATAAACTCCGTATCAAAATATCGGTACGAGTAAAGTTGTACTTAGGATACGGATGATGTGGCCTGATTGTGAATGAACGTAAGACTGTGACAGGCCACATGTGAGGGATGTGTTTGGGGTGTGAGGAATGTATGTGTGGAGGGGTTGTATGTGGGGGGAGGGGGGTGTGTATGGGTTGATGGATGATGTGTGGATGGGTGAAGGGATGTGTAATCTGTGGGGGATGAATGTTTGTGTGAGGGATGTGTGTGTGAGGGGGGGGGGGGAGGGAGATATTTGGGAGGATTATTGGAAGTATGTGGGTGTTTTCGGTTGGGGGTGTGGGTAGAGAATGTGTATTTGGGTGGGTGAATGGGTGTGTAGGAGATTGTGTGGGTTGGGGGATAGGTGTGTGATTGGAGTGGGGGATAAGTGTGGGGGTGATGTCTGGGAATGGGATATGTCTGTGTGGGTGGGAGTTTGTGAGTGTGGATGGGGTAAATGTGAGTGGGTGGAGGATGTATGTGTGGGTAGTGAGGACGTTTGTAGGTGGGGGATGTGTGGGTGGGGAGGGAGATGTGTGAGTGGGTGAGAGATGTGTGGGCGGGGATGTGTATGAGGAATGCATGTGGGGGATGTGTGTGGGGGAATGTGTTTATGGGCGGAGTTTTGTGTGGGAGGGGAGATGTGTGAGAGGTGAGGGAGGTGTGAGATGTGCAGGTGGATGACGGATGTATGTGAGGATGAGGGATGTGTGTTTGGCTGGGTGGTTGAGGTGTGTGTGGGTGGGAGGGTAGATGAGAGATGCATGTGTTGATGGGCGGGTGGATGATGTGTGGGTGTGAGTGGTTGATGGATGAGTACGTGAGTGGTTGGATGTGTGTGAGAGATGAGTGTATGGTTAGGGGATGTGTGTGTTTGTGGGAAGATGTGTGTGAGCGGCGGATGTGTGTGGGTGGGGTATATGTGGGTGGTGGGTGTGTGGTGGGTGGGAGGTGTGTGTGTTTTGGATGTTTATGGGTGGGTAATATGTGTGGGCAGATGGGGAGATGTGTTTGTGGGTGGGGATTTGTGTATAGGTGGTGGATGTGTAGTTGAGAGGTGGCGAATATTGGGTGGGTGAGTGGGTGTAGGGTAGCTGATGTGTGTGTGTGTGTGGGTGGGGAAAATTGTGAGGGTGCGGGATGTATGTGTGGATAGGTGCGGGATGTGTGGGTTGACGGGGGTATGTGTGTGTGGTTTTGTGATGTGTGTTTTTCTGGGTGGTTGCGGGTGTGTGGGTGGATGGTGGAGAATATGTGGGTGGGTGTGTGTGTCGGTTATGGGATGGGTGGGGGATGTATGTGTGGGTGGGAATTGTGTGTGGGTGGGGGATCAGTGGGTGGGTGGTGGCATGTATGTTTGCCTGAGTCTGTGTGAGTGCGTGGAGGTATGTGTGGGTGGGTGAGGGTGTGTTGGGTGGGGGATGTGTGGGTGGCTGCG
>OY992888.1:90413402-90426278 GCA_963921405.1 Cepaea hortensis
ACCTGGTTAGACTGACACAAAAAAGAACTTTGACACAAAAACACTGCACAGACCATAAGACGCTACAAAAACATAAGTTACACAACATAAATCTTAAGACGCGACATAAGCGAAAGAGTTGTGACACAAATTACTACACCACCAAGAACCCAGGCCTGCTGACACTAACTAGTCAGCCACTCCTGTAACAATGGAAAATACAATCTATGATTATCATTGTAAAGAAAACATATTAAACACATGAAGCAATGAGCACATACAATATAACACATGAATTAACCCCTAGATCATAAATGTCCCACATCTAATTATCCATTTTGCTCTTCTGAGGTAACCCTTGATGTCTGTCATGATCATTCTTTGCTGCCTAATTCTTCTTCAAGGTGACTACATCTCTAATTGTTAAATACAACAATCAATGTTGCATCATCAGATCACCCACTTTATTGTCTTCTCCAATTGTGCCACTGCTATCATGAGCTTATACTTGATATTGCTAGGCCATAATTTCAGCCTGCTCCCCCTTTTCATGCAGCCCAACATTCCCTTACACCAGACATCACAATCCATTGCAACATCTCAACACTGATTTGGCTAACAAACATCAGACATTGCAAGCAAACACAACATCTCAACACTGATTAGGTCAACATACAACATACATTGCAAGTAAATATCTCAACACTGATCTTGTTAACAAACATCAGAATGACATCTTTGTGCTGGTAAATCAGGCTACCATTCCTACATACCACAAAGGCTACATTTACCAAGGAAACCATAATAAGTTCCCTGTCTACACCTTACAGAATATTGTATGCATTAATTTATACCAAGTCACTGGTAACACAGGACAACACAGTATTCCCTATAGACCACATGGTCATAGAACACCACCCAACACCACCTATTATATCTTCAGTCTAATGCTCTACATGTCTCTCTCTACTATTACGCACACCGGCAACTATTCTTCTAACACACCGTACTCTTTTCCCTAATATAAAACATATATTGACAGGTTGTACTCCTGTGCTCCACATCTGATGGTACGCTTTACTCCTATACAATAATATGCAACAGTATACACTCCGCCACCATCAGACATTCAGTTGTCTCAACACATGGACATCACCGGACAACTACTCCAACAATCATGTACGCAAGCAATGCCTTCGTGGCACAAACAGACCCGAACTATGTAAATCCACATTAACTATACGCTGCTTAAGCTGGACAACACTGATACCCACATAAAATATAAATGACAGGGAACACATATTCTATATCATCCCATGTTTTCTACACATTCATCACACATCCTCAATTCTACACCATAACCCTGATTGTGGTTAACATCACAATATAGTCTACATACATCCACCTCAATTACTACAGGCCACTTCGGCCCCTTGCAGATATAATCATCATCCTCATCATGGCCATCATCATCATCACATGACCACCATCATCATAGCCATCATCACAATCAGCATAAGAATTAACCAAAACACACCAACATGATACTCAATGCACCACCTCTTCTCCACCTTCTGTCATTTAAATACCTAAACTTACAAGGGATGCCATATGATATTTGATAAAGGATATCAGCCCCAATATAACAGCACGCACATTACAGCATGATATTACAAATTAATAACTGACAAGTAAAACATGTTTAACTGTGAAAAGCAATGGACACATATACCCAGTGGAATTACCATATTTACAGAATGTGAGAATGCAACACTTGCATATATAGGTACAACACTCACAGAAGGTTAAAGATAAACATGCATTTCACAGGAACTCAATTGAACTCTAAGGCCACTAAGACAGCGCATAAATAAACCCACAATAGTATCAAGGGAAAGTACCAAATAATGATATATATCATTGGCACCTTTCCGTCTTGACAGACGATAGTTTGGTACATTGTGCTTCAAAAAGGCTTAATAACTACGATCCATGGCGGTGGCGAGTGTGGCTGGTAAGGCCAATTCTTGCTGCAAATGTTTGCCCACAGTAGGTGCATGTGAAAACATGGTCACTTCCACCATTTTGCACCATCTTACGTCTTTCACGCTCTGTGTGTGCTTTATCTGCAATCATTTTCTCCTTTGTCTTTATTCCGTTTCTGATAGTTGCCCTCCATGCAACACGTTCAGCGGCGACTTGCTCCCAATGTGCATTATCAATGCCTGTATCAATCATGTCCCGATTACACACATCTTTGTATCGTAGTAGAGGCCGACCCTGAGATCTCCTACCCGTCTGTAATTCACCAAAAAAGATGTCCTTTGGTATTCTACCATCATCCATCCTCCTAACGTGTCCTATCCATCTAAGTCTACGAAGACTGAGCATGGAATACACCGTCACACAACCTGATCTTTCCAATACTTCAGTATTTGTGATTTTGTCTTGCCACTTAATACCAAGTATTCTTCGCAGACACCGCATATGAAAGCTGTTTAAACGTTTCTGTTGGCGTGAGTAATTAGTCCAGGTTTCACTGCCATAAAGAAGAGTACTAAGGACACAGGCTTGGTAGACGAGGACTTTTGTTTTGGCAGTAAGCTTCCTGTTCTCCCAGACTCTTTTTGCTAACATGTTCACTGTTGTTGCTGCCTTGCCAATCCTGATGTTGATTTCCTGATCGAGGGATAATTTGATGATATATATATATTATGTCATTATTATTACACACTAATGTCAACCAGTGTTGTCTAATGCAAACCACCTAAGTGTTACTATTCTTTGTAACTAGATGCATACCAAGTGCATATGAATATATTTGTTAAAGGTGGTATGTAGCATTAAATCATATTCTCTCCACCGTGCGACACCACCTTGCTTAACTTACGACAGAATCTCTGTCACTGATTCCATCAACAACTTGATACACCTACACAAACATTACTACATCCTGGTAACAGATGTGATGCCAGACTTCACTTACTGCTGAACACTCAACTCCTATACTATGTTGAATATTGTTGAACTGCCAAATGTTGTATGATTCTAACATTAAAGGACACTGAACTGATTCATTCAGGCTATTCTAGTTAACTGTGTACCTACTAAAAGTACCAAGCATCACTGTATTCATTTCTCCCCAATTATTATTTATGTGGCCTAACTACATAGCTTAGTCAATATCCATTTAGCCATTGATACATCTGTCAAAGAGCTACGTGTGAGCTTAAAGCTAAGGAGAGCTAATTAGAGCTAATGAAAAGGACCAGTAACATAACGACTTAGGAGACCAGACAGAAGAGTCACAAATGCTATAAATAGCTATAACGGGACACACTTGTGTCAACAAGGAGGGCAACAAGTGCACATGAGCTGGGGTTACCCAAGAGACTGGGAAACTCGCTTCACGAGGTGTAACCTGTAATTCTGGTTACTACAACCAAGTGATCAACGTGTTGGAACACGTAAACTAGCGAATGCACGGAGTGCTAATTGCTCGTGGCTGAACACAGCACAGAGAGCTGGTTCAGACAGAGACTGGACGGCGTAAGGAGCAGACGGTGTATCCGCTGTGGATACTGTGTAGTTAAGAACAGTATCAATAGTTTAGACTTTAGCTTAGCGTCAGTAGCGATTATTATTAGTATCATCTCCTCATTCCATTTTCATAACATACTATGATGTTTAATACCGATGTGATATTCCGCTCGTGGAGCTAGTGTACGATCAGCTCCGAATAAAATGTACCCTTTTGCAAACAATACGAGTTGTCACTTTCGTGTGGTGCAAAAGTAGGGAAACCTTGTATGCCTGTCGCAAGTGAGTTGCTGACAGACAGGATACCATTTGGTGTAAGAAGTTCCTGAACCACCGCTCATTACCATTTGGTGTCAGAAATTCCTGAACCACCGCTCATTACCATTTGGTGTCAGAAGTTCCTGAACCACCGCTCATTACCATTTGGTGTCAGAAGTTCCTTGAACCACCGCCAATTGTCAACCGCTCATTACCATTTGGTGTCAGAAGTTCCTGAACCACCGCTCATTACCATTTGTTTATCAACAGCCAATTACCATTTGGTGTCAAAATCGTGGGCCTTGAACCACAGCCAAATGCCATTTGATAAACATATTAGAATACCATTTGGTAATCATAAGTGCCGTTAACAACCACCAATTATCATTAGGATACCATTTTCTAAAGTACTTGAAATTACCATTTGAAATTACCATTAATTACCATTTTGTGCAGCTTGAATCACATACAAGCAATTTAATTTACCATTTTTCCGGAAATTTGATAAAACGTGATATATATTATTTGTGTAAAGTAATTTGATAAAAATGTATCAAAATTGTAAATTTATCCATCATTTGTGAACCATTTTGTGTGATACGATCATAATGTCAACATTTATCACATTCACGTTTGTACTTGTGCAAAATCAAATTCGTTTTGCACAACAAAAATAGATTAGAGGTTAAGCTAAGTCATACAGCGCAGCTCAGTCAGAGACGATAGAAAGTGAAGACAAGACGACATTGACATTCATTGACGATTATTTAGACTATCATACATTCATATCATTTACATCAATCATCATTATTTATATTCACATTTATGTTACCATCCGTAGAAACTGTAATATTTGAAGCAATAAAATATTGATGCTCTATTGAACAGAGACATCAGTTATAAAAGCAAGTTGATCAGTTGTGTGTACGAAAGACAGCGGTGGAACATCCCGAGTGAAGTATTTCTCAGCAGATTAGATGAGTATATTTTCCACTAATTTTGATTACCATCCTTAACAATGCATCCTCTTTTTCAGTGATGATGTAAATATTTAGCACATAATAACTGTAAAACTATATTGCAAAATTATATTATCAATTGTGGAATAAGATAAAACCATATAATGTCATCATTAAATGACTGCATCCAGGCTGGCAAAGAACTAGGCCATACTGGAGAAAAATTAGAGAAATGGGCAAATGAAAGATACAAAGAAGAGACTGAGAGAAAAGCGGCTCTAGAGAGAGATGAAAGAGCATTAGAAAGGCAACATCAGAAGGAGATGAAGGAGTTAGAAGAAACCACCAAACTAAAGATGACAGAGATGGAAATTGACTCTAACATCCAGATAGCCGCTACTAAACAGAAGAGCCAGGAAGAGCAAAATAAATTCTCTAAGTATAAGGGGATCATCAAGCCCTTCAGTCAAGGCGATTCAATATCAGCTTGGACTGAGAATATAGAGTTCCAGCTTAAGACTCCGAAATTACCATTAGAAGACTGGGCGATGATCGATATGAGAAATCTCAGTGGGGAGCCATTAAAGGTAATAGAGTCCATACCATCAGATCTAAGAAGTAACTATCAGTATATCCATGATATGATTATGCAGCATTTTCTACTCGATGCTCCTGGATATCAGATCCAGTACTCTCAGATAAAACCAAAGCCAACTGAAACGTTCTTAGACTACGTATCAAATGTCCAGAGTATATCCAATAAATGGCTTATGGCAGCAAAAGTAGGGAAGAATTTTGATAGATTACAGGACTTGATGGTGATGGATAAAGTCATATCCACAGTTCCTACTCCCTTTGCTAAGTTCATTCAACAAGCAGACATTGAATCTATTGAACAACTCGAAAAACGTGTGTCAGCGTATTTTTCCTCAAACAGGGACATATTTAAAACATCCTTACATGATACTGAGATCACTGCTTTTGTTAAGAACGTACCTAGCAAATCATACAACCAAAAAGGGTATCAAAAGAAAGATAAACCCTATAAGAAGCCACCACAGTGTGTATACTGTAAATTATTTCATCCGCAGTACTTGATGTGTGGTAAAAGTCCATCTTACCCTGCTCATCTTGAAATGATGATGAAAAAGCAGGAAGACAAACGAGACTCATACAAACGGGCTGTTAAATGCTTCTTCTGTTCAAGTTATGGCCATTATTCTTCTAAATGTTTGGGCAGGCAACGAATGAAGGCTAGCAATGCTGTGCTCTTAGATACATCATCAGATGATGAGAGTGTAATTGATTCCGATCTTGAAAATGTATTACCAGTCAATGAGTGTGAGAGTGTGGCTGTAGGTACTGATATATTAGAGTTTAATGAATGTGACACGTGTCACCAGTTTCATACGGACGGGAAACTTAAATGTGGTCATGTTATACCATGTTCCAACGAAGATGCTAATGCAGCTTTAGCCTCCAGAGGTAATCTAAAGTTCCACGATGCACTGGTCAACGAACAACCATGCCAATGTTTACTTGATAGCGGCAGCACTTTACTTGGGGTAAGAAGAGACCTAGTTAAGCCAGAAGATTATACGGGTGAGTTTGTTAAATGCCGTACTTTCTCTGGAAACATTGAGAAATACCCGCTGGCAAAAGTCCGCATAAACACCCCGTTCCTTTCCGGCACATTTACGTGCGCGATCCTACAAAATCCCTGTACTGATTTGATTTTGGGTTGTTTGCCATCATTAAAACAATGTACTGATGGAAAGATAGCCTGGAAACAAACAAACACGGCTAATGCTGTAACGAGGTCAGATACCCAAACACATTATACTGACCTACAAAATGAAATGTTACAGTTGTTAACACCCAGCGGTGTTGGTAACAGTGCTACTCGACAAGGGTTTATCGAGGCACAACGCACCGATCAAACTATCGCGCCTTATTTTATATTGTTAGGTGAGCGAGCGAAAGTTACTAAAAATGCATCTTGGTATTTTAAAATACACAACGGAATTCTCATGCGTTATTATACAACAAATAACCATGAAATTCAGCAGACGGTGTTACCTGTAAAACACCGACAAAATGTGCTAAAGATTGCACATGAGTCACCGTTTGCTGGACATTTGGCCTATGACAAAACAAGAGCCAGAATTTTGTCACACTTCTATTGGCCTAAGTTTTGTAACGATATTAAATGTTTCTGTCGATCATGTACTATTTGTCAACATTTAGTGAGAAAGGGAAAGCATGTAGTTTCCGAGGTCCAGCGTTCAATATTGGCCTCTAGACCATTCGAAAGTGTAGCGGTAGATATTGTTGGACCCCTGAATCAGGTGTCGAACAAAGGAAACCGGTTTATACTAACCCTCGTGGATCTTTGTACAAGGTGGATCGAAGCGGTGCCACTTAAATACATCACCTCCAAAGATGTGGCAAATTTATTCTTACATCTATTTTGTCGCTTTGGCTTTCCTCGAACCATTTTATCCGACCGAGGAACGCAGTTTATTTCGGCTGCTATGCAAGCCCTAACAAAATTGCTAGGAATAGAACAGCATTTTTGTAGCCCGTATCACCCTGCCAGTAACGGGATCATAGAAAAAATTAACGGGGATTTAAAACACATGCTGGGAAAAGTAACAGCAGAGAACCCATCTGACTGGGATACTCTATTACCAGCAGTGCTATTTGCCCATCGAGAAATTCCGCACTCAAGTACGGGTTTCTCACCTTTCGAGTTAGTTTATGGGGCGAACCCTCGTGGACCCCTAACAATCTACCATCAGCTAATTACTAGCTCAGTAGAGAATCCAACCGCATTAACACCTTATGAGATGGTAACAGAGACACGCGATAAAATCATGAAGGCGTGTGTAATAGCCAAGAAATCTTTGGAGAGAAAAGGGCAGATGTACCGCGAATATGCACATAAGGGTGCCAAAACCCTACACCTTGAACCCAATCAAAAGGTGCTATTGTTACTACCAGATAAACGTAACCTGTTACTAACATCATGGCAAGGGCCATTCAAAGTTGAACGAAAGATATCAGATGTCGATTATGAAATATCGATAAAGGGAAAATTAAAGATATTTCATATCAACATGCTGAAGCCTTATTTTTCACGACAAGAACTAATGACAGACGAACAAAACGCACCTACACCAAGCAATCGGACGACAGACGTACACAACACAACTACACTAGGTAGGGCGGCAGAGGACGACGACAGCGCAAACACACCTAGCCAGGAAACAGAAAACACAGCTAGTACAACAACAGTACTTAATCAGACAGATGACGATGGAATAGAATTACCAGTCCCGACAGTAGACACGACTGCGACAATTGATAGCATACGTTTAGAACCGAAACTTACAGACGAGCAACGACGACAACTTATAGAGTTAGTAACGGAGTACAAGGACATTTTTTCCGACATCCCAGGTAGGACAGACAGGATAGAACACTCTATTATTCTGACTGATAACACACCTAATGCCGACCTTATTCCATCCCATTAAGTTACAGGGGAAATCTCGACAAGGAACTATTAAATCTTGAGTCGAGAGGATTAATTCAGAAATCACAGTCAGAATACTCTTTTCCTATCGTCCTGGTCAGAAAAAAGGACTCGACGATTCGCCTCTGCGTCGATTATCGGCGCTTAAACAACGTGACCAAAGTCGATGCAGAGCCGTTCCCTTCATGTGACGATCTTATCCTTGATATGTCAACATCACGTATCTTTTCTAAACTTGACCTTACGAAAGGTTATTGACAGGTCCCGATGCAATCATTGTCTATTCCTTTGACAGCATTCTCAACACCTCTAGGCCTGTATGAGTTGCGTTTTCTTCCATTCGGTCTTCGTAATGCCCCAGCCACTTTTGTCCGACTTACTAGAGACCTGTTACACGGAATTCCTAATACATCTACCTATATTGATGACATTTGTATCCATACAGCAGACTGGACATCACACTTACAGAAACTGCGACATGTCTTCGAGAGATTGCGATTATTCGGTCTTACAGTGAAACCCATCAAAGTAGAGTTGGGAATGGAAGAAATTGATTTCCTAGGCCATCAGGCTAGGAATTCCTAGGCTATCAGCAGAGGCCAACTCAAAACAGATGAAAGAATTGTGACCAAGATTTTTAATTTAACTATGCCAACGACCACGAAACAGGTCCGTAGTTTGCTTGGTCTTGTCAATTATTACAGCAAATTTATACCCAATTTGGCTGAAATCACCAGCGTTTTTTCGAATATTTTAAAAGCATCTGTAAAACTAAATGTACAGGATGCAAGGTTAATCGATGCTTTATCAAAATTGAAACGTATGTTTAACGTTCCACCTATTTTGCGTTTGCCTAATCAGAATCTTACATATTTTCTACTTACAGACGCAAGTTCTATTTCCATTTCTGGCGTCTTAGGCCAATTTTATGAAGGAAAGTTTCATCCGATAATGTACGTAAGCCGTAAAATCACTCCTGCTGAAGGAAGATACTCAGCCTCTGAATTGGAAGCTCTAAGCGTGATCTATTGTGTCAGGAAACTTCATAGATTCCTAGCGGTTACAGAGTTTGTTATTGAAACCGATAATTCGACGATAACTGTCATGCAGTCTGGGGTTCATCGCAATAACAGGATCTACAGGTGGTCCTTGATACTGCAAAACTATGCCTTCACGATTAAGCACTTGAAGGGGAGCATGAACTCTCTGGCTGACACATTGAGCCGACCTTCTCACATTGAGATACCTGAAATACGAGAAGGGAGCGACCTCATATCACCAAAGATATTGACACTGTAATTACCTAGTGCCCTATGTGGTGATTATGAACGTTGTGGTGCGTTACCATCGCCAGTCGCTTGCAGCTGTATAATATAAACTGTGTCAGTTATAGTGAAATGAACAGACACATCAGTATTTGTCTACACCACTACCACTTATACAACCCTTGAGTGGATCGAAGTGTTAGATTAGAACCTACACAAATTAGTAGCATACCATTAGTATGAACATTACCCAGGATGAGAGCGTAAATCAGACTTTGTCTTCTTGAACTCTATTTTCGAGGACACTCTACAGAGGACACGGCTCCAACATCACACCTGGATGTAGTTAATTAGTGTAGTTAGATAGAAATTATATGTGATATGTATATAACATGTTTTTATAAACAGTCGCGTGTAACTTCATATTTTTGTAATCATAATAGAATTATGAATGTAGATTTACCATATAACGTTATTTAGGACATTTAAGAGTTATAATTCACCTACATTTAGTTAAGAACTCATTTAATTTAACATCTACATCATATTATCACCATTTAAACATATTTAATTGTATATTTAGTTAATTAAAACATCATTTACAAATTAACACCATCATTTAATAATGTATATCATTTTATATATTAAAAACACTTTAAGGTAACTAACCCAATTTTCCCAAATTGAATTAATTAGTTAGATTAGTTCCCTTAGATTAATTTAGAACAGTACACCAACTTACAATAGATTAGTTAGATTAGTCAGTACTATAGGATTGGTAGCAAACAATCCATGCAACCATGTATATTTTTGTATAGAAATGACGAGTGCAGAAATACAGCACAGTCAGGTGGCTTGAAAACCGATTTAAATTCAGCCAATGATTTAATGTACATATTTATTGTTCATCTATGCATTATTTCTTGAACCATATTTTAATGACGAACCAATATTTTAAAACCACTGTTGAATGAAAGGTGAACGAAAGATGTGTGAATGGAAGAGAGAGAATGGATTGAATTAGGAAAGAGAGATATATATTGCGGTATTTTTTTCACCGCACAACACGACTTGTTGTAACTTGTCTGCGTCAATCTGTGTAATTTTTTTTTTTTTTTTTTTTTTTTTTTTATTTGGGTTTGGCGGTCATCCCAGACTAGCTGGTTCCCCGCCTCCCCTGTTTTTGGCGTGGACCCTTAGTCCCAATGTGAGCTATTGCCCACAGTGGTCCACCGGGCCCACATTTAAAGTGATGCTTATGTGAGGTTTTTTTTTGGGGGGGAGATCACCCGGCCCCCGACCAGACCAGGCGCACTACTTCCGGGGGCAGCAAATGCGTCTGATCTTAGCCAAGGGACCGAGAATGATCATCCCGGCGTCCGACTAGACCAAGCGCACTACTGGAGGGGGGGGGGGGGCAGCAAATACACTTGATCTTAGCCAAAAAGGCCGAGAAGCGTCAATCTGTGTAAGCAATGTGTTGTTGAGAATTTTTTTATAAGTGTGTAGTCGCCATACTTTAGTTATAGACATAGGAAACATATTTTGAGCTTCTTAAAACGGAACTGTAGACATAAATCAGCATAACACACTCGTTTGTGGCTACAATAAACCGCTTTACGGCGCTCGAAAGAATACATACACGTAAATAAGAAACGCATACACATGTTAGTAAGGTAAATACACTTTAGTTTAATAGGAAACACGCAACCAACCAGGAAAACAAAAACATAAAGTTGGATACATCATGAACTTCAAAGAACTATAACTACTCCGACAGGGGACACAATAACATCTCTAAAGCCTTAGTGTAACACTTAAATATTCTTTCACAAGCGGAAGCTAAAAGGTGAAGAGTTGCACATATAGCATGTATACTACGTGGGGCAATTATTATATGGGAGCATGAACATTTATTGTCCATGTTTTGCACTCGTAACAGAGGCAAGTTGTATGGCATTGTTAATTTTGGACAATCGGAGGACAGGTCTTATGGCATCGGTTCCGGATCACACAATTCCCAGAAATATAATGACAGCTTATAGCCAACGGTACTAGTGTGGTGAGCTACTCAATTAGCCGAGTGAAGTGATACAACAGTGTGACGAAGGAGAGGAGAGATCTTGTCATATCCCCAGAAGAGAAGTAGAGAATTCACGAAGCCTTTGACAAAATTAGACGGCCAATTTTTGGTGAAATGACTTGTGTTACCCCCACAACTTAAAAGTTTGTAACACAAGAGGGGAGGAACGAGAGCCTGTCAAAGAGCTACGTGTGAGCTTAAAGCTAAGGAGAGCTAAATCGAGCTAATTAAAAGGACAAGTAACATAACGACTTAGGAGACCAGACAGAAGAGACACAAATGCTATAAATAGCTATAACGGGACACACTTGTGTCAACAAGGAGGGCAACAAGTGCACATGAGCTGGGGTTACCCAAGAGACTGGGAAACTCGCTTCACGAGGTGTAACCTGTAATTCTGTTTATTACATCCAAGTGACCAACGTGTTGGAACACGTAAACTAGCGAATGCACGGAGTGCTAATTGCTCGTGGCTGAACACAGCACAGAGAGCTGGTTCAGACAGAGACTGGACGGCGTAAGGAGCAGACGGTGTATCCGCTGTGGATACTGTGTAGTTAAGGACAGTATCAATAGTTTAGACTTTAGCTTAGCGTCAGTAGCGATTATTATTAGTATCATCTCCTCATTCCATTTTCATAACATACTATGATGTTTAATACCGATGTGATATTCCGCTCGTGGAGCTAGTGTACGATCAGCTCCGAATAAAATGTACCCTTTTGCAAACAATACGAGTTGTCACTTTCGTGTGGTGCAAAAGTAGGGAATCCTTGTATGCCTGTCGCAAGTGAGTTACTGACAACATCACTGTCACAGAATAAACCTGTAACCCCCTCTTGCTACTGTATATACACATTTCACACATATGATCCTCAACCTCTATGTTATTAAGTAGCCTCTTTTCCTAGTCATCTCACAAGCCTTTACTTCTATTTATTACCTACATGCTTTAACTACATAGCTAAACCATTAACCCATCATTGCCACATATAACATAAGTACTCTTCTCTGCTTCACACATGTTATAAATATTACCTATGATCATGGTTATTTTCCCCTACTCATAAGCATTAAATTTTATAGCCATCATGGCTCCAGTCTTTTCATTAACTATAATTTATGACGCCATACATTATAAACCCCACATTTCTGCTAGCTTGGGATAGTTACAGAGGGACAGCATAAAATCAAATCTCACTGCCTATTAGATTTTAGTTATTGAAACATATGAATTTATATCATATCCCACTT
>OY992888.1:90426478-90428978 GCA_963921405.1 Cepaea hortensis
CCGTTGCGGGAAAAATGGGTTCGAAAATGTTCACGTATCTAAAATAGAACAATTATTTATACGAAAGATTGAAAATGCAAAGTTGTTACCACTTTATTTATACCAGACACGACTGCCCTTTCCCATTCCCGTTGCGGGAAAAATGGGTTCGAAATATTCACGTATTTAAAATAGATGAATTATTTTTATGAAAACTTTGAAAATGCCTTAAAGATTTTATCACTATATTATAACGCATATGACTGTAGATAACTACTTTAAACATTTTATGAAACAAGAAAAATACAACAATTATATAAATTACATAATACTACATGCTACTAAAAGTTATGTCCCTTGATATAACTTATCTTTAGTTAAGTCCCCTTACAATATTTTAATTAAATTCCAATTTAATACGTAAATAACTGTATTTAAACTAACAAACTAAGCCAGTTTGCTCTGTGGGAATGAGAAGAACATCTGTAGAAAATTTCATCACAATCGGATGGACCGTTCGCGAACGCATAAGTGACACACAAAGACACAAACATAGACACAAACATAGACACAAACATTTTCTTTATAATATATATATATATATATATATATATATATATATATATATATATATATATATATATATATATATATATATATACAATCCCAAGTCACGTGCTATGTCGATGAATCAGCGGGGCCTAAGTTCTGTTGATGAGTTTGCTGGTATTGTCCCTTTTTGGAACAAGCGTCGAAGGTGAGTACTCTGTCATGCTTTTGAATCATAAATAAACAGTCAAGACAAGTAATGTAGACTATTTGAAACCTTAAGACGGTGTAGGCATACAGTGCTAGTCTCATATGCCCATAGAACAATTGACACTGGAGTAACATTGTGGTAAATATCTCATCCAGTGTTAGTCCCATCACATCAGAAATTATTAATGCTTATTAACCAGTGGTTCTCAGCGTTTTTTGGCCAGTGCCCCCTTCACCATATTTTCAGAACGTCATCCCACCCTCCCCCCCCCCCCTCTTTTATATTTCCTAACTAAAAATTTGGCCCGTGTCCCCCTTCACCACATTTTCAGAATGTCATTCTTCCCACCCCCTTTTGAATTTCCTACCTAAATTCCCCCCTCCTCCTGCCCCTACACAGTATACATAATAATCGACCAAAACAAGTCTAGACATCCACATAAAACGTGATTTGTGGGTCTACTTTCTTTATAAAATGAATTTTAGAAGGGACGAGACGTACGGAGCCGTAAAGTATGAAGTGAAAAACAAGATCAAGTAATCGGTTCTTGTATTAATGCGATCTTGAAATAATCTTCATTCCCCCCCCCCCCCTGGAAACCCTAAAATTCCCCCCTAGGGGAAGGGGGGAATTTCCCACCGGTTGAGAACCACTGCTTTAGAAGAATATGGAATAGATACAACTACGAGACTGATGAATACAATATATGATACTGGTGATATACCTCATGAATTATATAATTCTTAATTTATTGCAATTTCCAAGACATCAAGAGTCTCTTATTGTGATCAACATCGAACAATTAGTATACTGAGTCACATCACAAAGACTTTACTAAGAATTATCATGCAAAGAGTTAAGAAGAAAATACAACCTGAAATATGAGAAGAACAATGTGGGTTTGTAGAAGGCAAGGGTACAGTAAATTATGTGTATATACTGAGAACAGTAATTGAACGCTCTATAAAAGTAAACACAGATCTACATCTTTGCTTTTTTTACTACACAACGGCTTTAGATAAAATTAGACATGTTAACATGATAAAGATACTTGAAGATCTAAAGTCTTTTCCGTCAATTTAAATTTTTAACTTTTTAAATTGACGGAAAAGACTTTAGACTTAATATACTGAAAATAGACTAAATATATTAAAACATATGTTGGAAACAACAAGCTGCCATACGATTCGACAATGAAGTGGGGCAATATCAGCCCAATAAGAGAGGCGTGGGACATGGATGTGTAATGTCTCCAGATCTTTTTCCCTGTACTGTGAAAATATTTTCAGAAATATAGAAGATAAGAAAGGAATCAACATTCGGGGACGATACATCAATAACATTAGATATGCAGATGGTACAGGCTTGATTTCAGACCATGAACAGGATCTGCAACATTTAGTGCAGACGGTTATTGTACACAGTGAACAACAAGGGTTAGAATTAAATTGTAAGAAGACATATATTATGGGCGTCACTGGGAAGAAGGAAATACCACAATGTCAGGGGTTAGCGACTATCTCGGAATTGCCGTATATTCTCGTGAGTAACGTAACTTGTGCGAGAGTTGGTAGAGGTTCTCGCCGCGTTGGTAACTTACAGGGTATGTGAGCCGGTCGCTCATAAAGCAATGGCAAACTACTGAACGTAATCTTGCCAAGTACATCAACAGCAGCTGAATATGCTGGTGTTGACTGCAACGTCCTGTAAGGGATATGCAACATTATATATATATATATATATATATATATATATATATAT